>OOFE01044369.1:0-10128 GCA_900323365.1 Monocentris japonica | reverse complement strand
ATGGACCAAAATCTCTGAGGAATGTTTCCAACACCTTGTTGAAAGTATGCCACGAAGAATTAAGGCAGTTCTGAAGGCAAAAGGGGGTCCAACCCGGTACTAGCATGGTGTACCTAATAAAGTGGCCGGTGAGTGTACTTTTTCTATATAATAAAAATAATTGTCAAAAACAAAGAAACACTGGAAGTATCCAAGCTTGTTGCTGCTCTACTGGTTGCTGTTGTATCCCGGTAATTCTGATTTTCAAAAGGAAAAAGCCAAACCACAAATGTCTCAGTAGAAAGACATGGCTATTCCCTTCATCCACACTATTGCTCACGCTGTTGGAGTGGGAGAAGGAGTTCTAGAAGAGCCGTTCTGTTTGATTCTCATTTCTCTGTACTCAGCAGGCACTATTTCAACAAGAACCCAATGGAAAATAATTCCTATTTCTGCCATTTTTCAAGACAGGAAGATGGATATGAACGGCAAAAAGCATAAATAAGGAACGCTTCACGAATTTGCGTGTCATCCTTGCGCAGGGGCCATGCTAATCTTCTCTGTATCGTTCCAATTTTAGTATATGTGCTACCGAAGTAACACAACTGTAACCAGAGACTCTGTGCTATATAAAGGCTTCCATCCAACTACAACCTCGGACATGGTGTCAGCCCGGTGGGAAAACGTGGCCATTTCACAGGAAAAATAAAGCAGTACATAGAAGGAATACTGCTTTGATGAGATGGCCAGACCCGCTTTGACCCTGTTCCGCCCGGTTTAGGTCCCATCTGCTCTGCTGGGGCTACGAGGAATGCTGGGACTTCTATGTAAAGCAGTTGTTACGTCAGGCGGTGAGGATTGGCGAGGCCGCTAACAAAAGGATCACATTTCCAGTTCCCCTCCTCCAACATTCTTCCGGGGTAGAATGGAGCCCCCAACCCGTCCACCCGTCAGCCGTTCACGCCTCCTTTCACCTCTGATCCTCTGTGAGGGCCAGAAAACACACAGAGACGAGTACAGCACACAGACACACGGTGGCTGGCTTCCTGAGGCAGACAGACAGCAGAAAACAATGTGACGAAACCACAAACCCACCCTGAAATTCAGCACAATATAACATCACACAAGCTTCACTTTTCACTACAGTACTAAATTATGTGTTCCTATTTATTTCAACAGTGCTGGCAAGTCTCTGCAGAAGGAAGTAAAAGCCTCTTCCTGCTTTGCTCAAAGGTTTTGTTTTCTTTCAAAAGACTCTTGCACTTCCCCAAACTTACCACTAGGTGTCAGTCCATGTCTGGTCTATAGGGTGAGGCTGCGATGCGCACGGCGCCCAGCAGGGGCGCTGTTATAACGTCTGACTGAAGAACAGAGAGAAATACACAGAATAAATATTACATGCATGCAAAATACTTGCTTTGCTTATGTACATTTATATTAACCCTTATAAATATCCACGTAACACAAGTAGGCTGATAAAGTTTGACACGAATTTAGCCCCAATACACTCGTCACAGCAAGGTCAGTTCAAAAATCTGATAATTTAACGTTGCCTTGCTTTTCAACAAACGTCCACACCTCTTCAACCCGAGTTAAGGCCCTTTTGGATTAGGGGGAGTCTACTGATAAATCCGGAAAGTAATACACCAAGCAGCATTTGTCTGACTTAAATTACAACTTTTTACATTACAAGTGGTTGTCCGTTATCCCCACAATCATCTTCTTCCACCACAATGCATCGTGTTTTGCGTCAGTGAGCTATGTGAAGAATTGAGATTTTCTAAAATTGCTGCTTGGTGAATCATTAATGCGCCGAATTTACCAGAAGATCGTAATGTTTCTGAAATGTTTTAGCGTTAAGTCATGTTCCACCATGAATGAATAGTCTTCCCAGAAGCAACGCATCATTACACTGGCATATTTTGGAATTAAATTCAAAAATGCCATATATCGCATAGAACTGTATAGAGTTTGCAGCAACAGAAACGACATGACAAATAACAAATGAGTGTTCAGAGACAATCTAACATTCAGTTAGTCTTCAGGCCAATATCAATCTATATCAATTCTATTATCTATATCCATTGATTTCAAGAGAGAACGTGTTACCTGCATCAGTGTTGCATGTTGGATTTTAAAACAACATGGTTTTAGCTGTGCGTTTGCATTAGTAGTAGAATCAATTCAATGTAGAGGTCTGCATCAAGCGGGCCCGTGTCAGATGACTTTACGGCCCTACCCGAAAACAGCCCGAGAAACGTCTACTCAAATTTGGATGCGAACTCGAGCCTAGTAGTAGCCCAAGTCCTTATCGTGACACTGTTTTTTCTGGCCACACCACAGTAATCACAATGAAAATGTATGCTTCCCAAGGAACAAAGCAAATAGCGTAAACTGCTAAAGCATTTTGAACTAGGCCTCTTGGACTGCGGTCAAGAGAGCTGCGCATTAAATTGCGTCAAAGTTACTGGTATAAGGTACGGTAAAGACGTAGCGTTGGCCCAACGGACGGCGGAGTGACGCAGTCTAAATGGACAATAGAGCCAGACTCAAACTCAAATAGTTTATTATTGTACTTCACATGAGAATAATTGCAAAAGATGGTTGGAAAATGCGAAAATGTGACATTTGCGATTTTTTAAAACCAATTTACTCATCTTTTCCCTAATATACTATTTGCAATAATTTGTTGATAAGTTAATGGATTCCTGCTCAGGACATCCCTCTCTGTACACGCATGGAATATGAAACAATTTCACTGTACCATTTTTGAGAAATATCAGCTTGAAGTTAACCAGAAGCTCATTTCGGTAAATGGTGTCGGTTAAATCTTTGGCCTTCCATCTTGCCATGCAAGCGGCCTTGCAGCATGGCACACACATACAAATGAATGGTATCTGGCTAATGTTGTATGAAAATTATGAGATTTTGTCAAGCGATTAGAAATAAAGCAGCATGTCTTACCAGTTTCTATCACTAGAATTAGTCCTAATTCTCGCCAAAGAACGTGGCAGGCTTGTCCGCTTGTCTTATGAGAAAACGGTCCCACATTGTCGACACTTGACATAACCGGCTGGTTGACTTTCATTCCTGACCACAAGATCTAAGTGTCTCCATAGCGACTCTTCCCCGATAAATGTGGGTTCAACGTATAGCTGCTCCCCGTCTATAATCTTCCCTTTACCACATCCATTTTAGCTAGCGTGAAAACAGGCCGCTACCTGACCTTAGCGCCACTTTCTCACAGCTAGTTTGACCTGTGCCACACTCAGGCTACGTCCACACTAAGCCATACTTACGGCCTCCTGTCCACATTAGGGCGGCGTTTTTACCCCCCACACCCCCAAAAAACGAAGCTTTTCGAAAACGCTCTCCCAAATGCATACATTTGAAAACTCCGGCCCCCGTTGTAGCGTGCACGGCGAAAACGGAGACTTTGGACAACGATGACGTTTCACTGCTTGACTGCGTTTTTGGTGGTCTAGGGTAGAAGGCTAGCTATTCGAAAACGCTTGACCCGAAAACGCCGTTTTCAAATGTACCCATCTTAATGTGTACGTAGCTTCAGGCACCCTCACACAGAACAGGCGCGATTAGCAAGAACAACATAGGAGACAATGGATTCGATTTGAACGGGAATTAGCGTAAATTAACTATATAAAAAACTAAGAAATAGGACCAACCCGACAAAATCAAAGCATAAACTGTCGGGCTCATGTCAGGATGCAGACCTCTACTCCCCACAGATGTTCATTGAAAATTACTTACCTTTAACATTTTAACAAGGAAAATATTGTACAGTTAGTGAGAGAAAAATATAATCTGCCATAACATGTAGATTTAAAATGTTCTACATTGTAGACAGTTATTGATAAGTCACGTATTTCCGTCCTGAGGCGTTTGTTGTTAATAGTACATGCGCAGTTAGCTCCTCTTCAATACGAGCGCTTGAAGGGGCACCTGGCACTAGCGCCCACAGCGTTTATCTGAATGCTGCTGATTTACACACTACCAACCACTTGGTGGCAGCAGAGAGCGTGTGGCTCGCGGTACGTCCGAGATAAAACCGGCTAGAATGAGTCGTTGAGCTGGAAGAGCTTATGGAGAGAGAAAATTCAGTGAAGTCACTAAAGGAAACAACTTTTGAGAGAAGAGCATGGCCAGAGAAGCTAAAAGTCAAAGAGCTTGGACCTGATCAGCCTGACATTGTGATTCAGCAGCAATCGTCTCAATACATTGGCAAGAAACTTGTCAAAGACATCCTTGAACTATAAAGTCATTGAGAAATTTGCATCTCTCAAGGAGAGAAGGGCAAAATTTATGTACAGAAAGAAAAGTTTAAGCCACATATAGTATATCACTTTGAGCCAGTTCACATAACTTTTTGATGGCACTATGTATTTCAAATGTGATTCCTTCAATTTTGTTATTTTCTATTAGGTCTTACAGTGTTCAGAATTTTCTGCCATTGCCTCAGGGTTTTGTGTTGTCAGATTTTTTTTGCACTTTTACTTTAAGGTCTTCCACCATAACAAATGGTAGTATACAAGATGATTATTATGAAGAATTTGCATTAATTGAAGTACCTTAACTTTAAGCATTATAATAAATGTTCATTTATGAGACTATATTGAGTCAATATTTCCACTGTTTGCTCAGCACTTACAAATGAAGGCCTTTTCATTAATTAAATAAATTGGTGTGATACCTTAGTACATGTTTGCCTGATTTTTCGCACACCCTCCCAGGAAAAAATTCCACCAGCCGCCACTGCACACCAGGTATCCTGCCTCATATCATATCAACTGTTGACACCAACCACAAGTACAGTATATTGTGACCATACATACATTTCTATTTCCATCGCTCCCATGCTTTCCCTCCCATCAATCAAGAGTATAACATGCAACCTTCCAGCATGAAGACCTTCCATCAATCTTAATCAATATTCCCACCAAGAGAAAGTGAATGTTTCTGCCATTTTGCATCTAAGTTAGCTATATGATATTGCACTGCATCAGCTGGAGTGGATGACATGTAATTATGAAGACAATGAATGAGGATGTTGGGGTGGGATATATGGTTTTTAGATCATTCAACTTCAATCTGACATTTAGAGGAAGTTATAGCAAGTAATGACATGTTTTGTGTAACTGTAAGATTATGACTGAAATTAAGCTAGTAATTCCTTACTCTACTTGTTACTGGGGAAAGTATAGTGTTATTATTATTTTTATATTGCTGTAATGCATTCCTGATTAATACATTACCATCCCACAGCTAGCCTTCTGTATGATATACTCTATATGTATCATATATATAATTGTTTGATATATATAATATCATATATATAATTTGTAAATAAGTGTTAGAAATAGTCTCGTCCTGAACGTCTGCAAGACCAAAGAGCTGGTTGTGGACTTCAGGAGGAAGCAGCAGAAGGACTACACCCCTCTCGGGATCAACGGGGCCCCAGTGGAGAGGGTGAGCAGCCTCAAGTATCTGGGTGTGCACATCTCAGAGAACGCCTTTACCATCTCAGACAGCTGAGGAAGTTCAAGCTCTCCCCTCAGTCATAAGGCCAAGACAGAGAGGCTCAGGAGGAGCTTGTACCCTCAGGCCATTAGGACATTAAACAATTACACAGCCAACCAATAGTGACTCTTGGACATTTTGCATAACTTGCACATCTTTTTTGCCCTCCCTTTTCCTTTTTACTTTAGCATAGTGATTGGGTATTCCACCGCGCATTTCACTGCACTTTTGTATCACTATGACTGTGTTTGTGACAAATAAACCTTTGAACTATCTGAATTATTGAAATGTATAAAATGTCTTAAATATTTTTTGATTCATTAGTTTCCTCACAGCACTTTATTAAAGCTGAAATCTGCCTCTTTTTATTTATTTTTTAAAAAAAAAATAGGATATGTTTTGCAGAAGAACAAGCACTTATAATGAATAAATATGAGTGATACAAAAAATATAACAGTGAAAAGTAACACAGTTGCTGCTGCCAAGCTCGAGAGAAAATGCAGATAGACTTCATGTTTCATTAAATAGTCTTATCACTGCTCCGTCACTTAAGCACAGTGGGTATACTTCTCAATCTATTGCGCTTATCACTCTCAGGAATCCTAATACATTTCAGTGCACTTATATGTAACAGTAAATTTCATTCATTTTTGATAACTTTAGACAACTATTGTAAGCTATCCGCTGTTTGATAGAAGCCCTCTTTGTTTTTCCCACTTTTATAGTGGGAAAATCACCAGGAAGGGAAGTGCTACAAACATATATCATATCTCTAATATAATAAATCCTTATGGAAAGCAAAGGTGTTCTGTCCGTCTCTATCTGTTAATTCAACAGTATCCCTCTGTACACTTATTTTTTCATTTGAATGCAATGTTTTTGTTCATATCTGGTTTTGTCAATGGAATTTTTGTTATAAAGATTGTTAGATCCTTACTCTTCTGCACACAGAAAGACGTCATACCTGTACTAAATATCATTGCAGTATTAAATACAGGGTAGTGGAGGGTCAACCCACTGTAAATCACCTTTTTAGGCTGATATCAATCTTTGCAATGTAAAAATCATACTAGACATCACAGTCAGTAGTATCAAACTGTAAGTGAGACAAAGGTAGGGTCTCAAAGCAAAGCATTAATTATATATATCAAATCAAATCACATTTTATTTGTATAGCCCTTAATCACCGTTACAGTCTCAAAGGGCTTCACAGTGCCCAAAATGTGAAAACAATAAATCGTTAGTACATGACATCCCCCAGCCTTGGACCCTCACAGAGGACAAGGAAAATCTCCACCCCATGTGGTTGCTTAGTGAACTCCTTATGTCAGGTCTACTTGTACATCAGGAGATTACCAGCGACTGTAAACTGTATCCATGTGTCTATCTATAGGCATACATAAATATATCTATTTGTCAGTATATATTATAAACATTAGTATTATTGATGTTCTTGCATTTTTTGGCATCACGGTGGTCAAATCTAAAGAATATTGAACTGAAATGAACATTGGCTCAAAACATCGGTAGTTTCAATACAAAAACACCCATATTGGTCATATAAATTGTTTCATATCAGTACCATATAAAAATCAGATGTTGTAACTCATAGAAGGCATTTTTAGGTTTCAGAAAGGTCTTGGACAAAGTAAAATGATTTTTTAAAAATGATTTTAATTGATGAAATAATATACTGTAGAATAAAAGAGAAATGCCAGCATGGATCTCCTGATGCTGATTTCAGGTCCTTGCTCTCTTCATGTCAGGCGGGCTGTGGGTGTCTACATCACCCTGGGCTGCAGAGCGCTTAGTGCTGCCTCTTCCCTGCTCAGAAACATGGCTGTGGATTCCATAGGGAGTAGAGGCGGGACGGCTGAACTCTTCAGGCTGAGCTGTGACGCTCATGAGGAGCTGCCATTTCCTCTCCTTCCTCCTCCTGCCTTCCTCAGCCTGTTGCATTGAAGGCATCAGCTCAATACAGAACACAGTACACTGCAACACTGGACGGAGCTGTTACTCAGTCAGATAAGGCTACACTAGATGGGTTTTATTATCTTTATTATCTCCTTACTGGAAGCATTGGGAAGTCCTTCATCCACACGGGGGGAATCATGGTTGCTGGAGTCTGGGCTTCTGCCTCTTGGTCCGTGAAGCTCTGGCCCCACCCGTCCCCGGCTTCCATCCCGGTGTTCCTGAGGTGGCGCCTCAAGGGGGTGCGCCTGATCCGACACCTGAGGGGAAGGTCATCCTGACGCTCCACAGCACCCAGGGGTAGGTCATCCTGACACTCCACAGCACCCAGCGGTGGGTCACCCTGATGCTCCACAGCACCCAGGGGTCTCTCCTGGATTCGTGCAGGGGGCCTCAAGTGCCTCACCAGGGGAACACAGGGGATGGTCCTCTGGACTCTCGCCTCCCACAGGTGACGGCGGAGAGGAGTTTGCTTCTCTCGAGGCCGGGATCGGTTCTGTGGTGGAAGAGTAACAGTGAACGTACACTGACAAAGCCCCCGCCGCTTCACTACCATACGGGCCAACATCTTGGATGCTTCGTGAGTGTGGGAATGAGGGAAATTAGGTGGTATAGGGCAAATTCCTTAATACTGTAAGTGTGTACGTGTGGTTTGATCTGGTTTTTATTTGTTTGAGAATCGTCATTAAGACGTTCTACAAAAGACTGAATGAAAAGCCTTCCTGCAAACTGACATTTTTGGAGGGACTCCAGTTCGGTATAAATTCAGAGAATACAGGTGCATTTAATCCCAACACCATAGATCATGAACAGACGTCAATCAAACAGACTCCTGCCATCCTATCATCCCTTTCAATCTTCTATGGACTTTCAACCATACATTACCACAGTCTGAAACTCATTTAATTGGTTACAAGCTAATTTAGACTTTCATCCTCACCTCTTCCATCTTAATGGATGCTTCAAAAGCTAAAAGGTCTGGATATGAGTAGCAGATTTGTGCAGTTGATCAGTGGTTAACTGAAGAGCAAATGACACCTCAGGCTCTGCAGAGTTAAGAGGTTGAATTCCAGAACCAGTGTAATAATGGACTGATGGAACTGCATTGGCTCATAATGCAACAATGGGAGGCCCAATTTAGAATATAGCATAAGATGAACCAGTAAACAATATGATATATATGATAATAAAATACTGTAAAATAAAAGACTAGTAAAATTATGCTAGTAAAGAGTTTCTACTGACTAGAAAGAGTTCTTACTCTGATAGCTATCATAGTGTCTTTCATGGCTATTGACAGACTTACACAATTACTGTCCAGCAAGAGCTTTCCATGTGGTATTCTACATTAGTAATTTAGTATTGATGAAGTGACTTTATGTCAGTGTCAAAGTACGTTGTTGTTCTGCCCCAGGCTTGACAGAAAAGGTTTCCCTTCTAGCATCCAAAAGAAAAGCAGAAATAGGTCATTTTGCTGGAAGGCACATGTTGCAGCTCATCATATAAAGGAAAATAAAACAAACTGAATTTCTTTTCATTTTCTCCTGTCCTCTGGTGTATCATTGAACCTTCCTGTTTCTATAACTAATGCTAATGGACCTTAACTGTGCATGCAGATTTAGATTAGATTCAACTTTTTTGTCATTACACAGAGTACAAGTACTGAGACAACGAAATGCACTAACCAGAAGTGCAAAATAGCAGTGAAGTGCACAGTGTGCATATCACCGTGATGCAGAGTACAGCAAGGTGACAGCTGAGGGGAAGAAGCTGTTCCTGAGCCTGCTGGTTCTGGAACGAAGAGACCTGTAGCGCCTCCCTGTAGCAGTAGAAGTTCACCAGAATCTGAGGAGACAGGTGGACTTTCTTCATTCTCCTCAGGAAGAAGAGACGCTGGTGAGCCTTCTTGACCAGGGTCAAGATGTTGAGGGTCCAAGAGGTCCTCGGAGATGTGGACGCCCAGAAACTTAAAGCTGGCGACACGCTCAACCTCCGTCCCATTGATGTGGATGGGGGTGTGTGCTGGCTTTGGACTTCCTGAAGTCCACAATGAGCTTCTTGGTGTTGAGGGCCAGGTTGTTGTCGCCGCACCATGCCGCCAAGTGCTGGACCTCCTCGTTGTTGTTGATGAGGCCTACCACCGTTGTCGTCTGCAAACTTGATAATGGTGTTGGAACCATGTACCGGTGTGCAGTCGTAGGTGAAGAGGGAGTAGAGTAGAGAGGACTCAGCACACAGCCCTGTGCGACACCGGTGTTCAGGGTGAGGGTTGAGGAGGTGTGGTTGTCGAGCCTAACATACTGGGGTCTGTTGGTTAGGAAGTCCAGTATCCAGTTGCAGAGGGAGGGGTTGATGCCAAGGTCTCAGAGTTTGGAGATCAGTTTGGAGGAGATGATGGTGTTGAATGCTGAGCTGAAGTCGATAAACAGCATTCTGACGTAGGTGGTGGTGTTGTCCAGGTGGGAGAGGGCAGAATGTAATGCCATGGAGATGGCGTCCTCCGTACACCAAAAATGCCTCACAGGATGTAATTTATTTGGATAAACCTCTTGAAATATCCTACTAGTTATTATGGTCCCATGATTTCATCAGTGGTATTGATATGGAAACAATCCATGAGACAAACTGATCTGAATTCATGTT
>OOFE01044367.1:0-10844 GCA_900323365.1 Monocentris japonica | reverse complement strand
CAGTGCCCACCAACAATGCTGAAGTGCCCTTGAGCAAGGCACTTGACCCCCAAATGCTCCAGGCACGCTGTCCAGTAGCTGACACCTGTGCTGTCCTCTGACCAGAAAAGTGCATGTGTGTGGGGTGATGTGTGTATATCTAGTCAGAGGGATGTGAAGAAACAAATTCACTGCATGCATTCGTGTGTTAGTGCTGAATAAAGTTGATTCATCAACCATCTTTCTTTCTTCAAGGCTAACCAAGGCTCAGTTAATGCTAGGTTGATGACAGGCATTAGATGGCAAGGGTAAAAGGGAGTTGTGAGGTGGTGGCATAGAAGGGGGTGTTTCCAGGACACTGGAATACACCGTTGAGCCTTCTTGAGGTGTCGTGGGCCTAACTTATGAAACATCGGTGAAGGAAGGTGCCCACTTGAGAACCCCAATGACATACCGCTGTTGGCTAGGGTAGGTAACTGGTGAATGGTGCCATCTGAGGAATGACTCTGTAGATCTATGACAGTGTAGCCTGATGTCTGCTATGGTGTTACATCTGATGGTGGTTATCACTTGTTTGTGTTGTTTTTTTAAATCTGAATTGGGCCCCTCCTGTCCATTACCAGCCCACTGATGTTGTGGACCCTAACCTTTGATTACCCAACAGGCAGGGCTGTGAGAGAGGCCATCACACAGGAATTTTTCTCATAACTCAAGTTTCTTCTTATATAAAAAGACCTCACATTGTCTGCTCCAACCTGAATGAAATCAAATCCAATGTTGATTCAACATTGTGTTCATTTATTAGCATTCTCCGTTCTGTCAGTAGCCTTTAAATTCTTCCATTCAATTCTTCACCACTTCTTCCTGCGGATGTGACATTGTAGCAATGGAAGCAAATTAGTTTTTTAGTAGAAGGCACTTGGACAAAGTTACTTAGCCTACATGCAGACAAGTATATTTTCACCATTATCAAGAAATTAAGGATCAATAAATCACAGCCAGGGGACCAAAATCTAACCATCTGGGTTTAGATAGCCTGAAAAAGGGTAACAAAAGACAAATTTCACCACCAACAGTCTCTGAACACACATATGTTTTTTTTTTCCCCTCAAGCATTTTCAAAATCATTTCATGGATAAATACAGAAAAGTAGGCTGTGCTAAATGTATTAGTACAGTATTGACATACATTCAGAAGCAACATACCGAACTGATCCTGTAACAATATCATATCTTAACATTTTTATCCTAATTTCACTTGTTGCTTAATATGAAAAACTAGAACAATACAAACTCTCAAGAACTCTCTGGTTGGATGAGCACACCCTTTCTATTAAAAGAGAGTGCAGGAAAGCTGATAGCAAATGGAGGAGTAGCAAACTTAATGTCTTCCACTTATGTACGTATAAGGAATTGCTGACAATTGAATGCTACAGTTAAGACTGCGGGAGAGAAGTATTTCTCTGATCACGAGCCTAGAATTCGGTTTGATACCATTAATAGTGTTGTTAATGCTCCAGTGCCTAGTAACGTTGAACACACTCGAGAAGTTTTTATCCTTTTTCCCCAAGAAAATATCTTGCCATCTTACCATAGAGAGATTGCATGGGGATTACATTCCCCAGTGGACAACAGCCAGTCGGCCGTCTTGCCCCAGCTGTAGGGCATTACCAATCAGCCAGGCGGGAGCTGATTGCCACACAAAGACTTGAGACCAGCCGGGGAGGCTGCTGAAGGTACTCTGGATAAATTTGATTTCTGAAGATAAGATTAAGTTATTTTTAAGTAAGTTAATTCAAAAGCGACTGCCTACTGTCTGATCTGTGCCATGCATCTGCCCTCAGAATGGGCTTGTGACCCCTGGCTTTCCCCCCCGAGAGTGTCACAACATAAATCTGATTGTTCCTCCTAAGCATGAGTTGATTGTGATCAACGTGAGCACTTCCTTTGGCTCCTTTGAACACATTTCTGCACAAACCCTTTTGGATATTGTCTCATATGAATTGCTCATCTTGGTTTTTTTTTGAAGTTTTTAAAAAGAAGTCTGGCCTAGTGCCATATGTCAAACTAGCACTTATCAAGCATCCAGCGATTCAAGTAGTCTTGACACTCTCAGGGAGTGCCTAGCATTAAATGTTGGATGTCTCAAAATTCCTGCAGCTGAATGATGTTATTGCTATATGTGGCCCACCTGATGTAACTGTTAATGATCTAACAGCTAATATCAAGCCAGCAGCCAGAAATCTAGAAGTTATGTTTGATTTTGGTCTGAAGTTTGAGAAAACGTTCAAAGTGTTGTTCATTCTTGCTTCCATCCACTAAGAAATATATCTAGGTTCAGATCATTAATATCCTTTTCTGACGTGGAAAAAGTCATTCACGCTCTAATTTCAACAGAACGGAAAAGTCATAATTTGGTTTATTATGATTTATTTTAAAAGATTTATTTAATATAATTCTCCGTGTGTATTTTTTATTCCATCCATCCACTTGTCATTCCAGGAAGTAAGTGATTTTGTCCCATCTAACTCAAACGTGACATCTCAGACACCACTGATCTGATTTTGACCAGTTATGTCTGATCAAAATCACTGGGTCTGATGAGGGTGAAGGTCAAATTATTGAAGTCAAACATGATATTTCAGAAACGAGCCTAAAATCTCTATTTTTAGAAGTTTACATTTTTTGCACTATTATTTTGAAGGCTGAACACCCAAGCCACAAGTGTGTAGTGTGTGACGTTGTGGCCAGCTTAACACATCTAGCATTTGTGGACTTACAATTTGATTTTATGTACAAATCCTGATATATTAATGAAAACTGAAAAGCGTTCACAGATGTTTTTTACATATTTACAAATCAGTTTACATTTTTTTTAAATGTTGGGTTGCAGACAAGTCACTGAATTTATTTGTGCAAAGTGTTTATAGCATGTGGTGTCATGTGTTAACATTTGTCTTGGCCTCCTAATGAGACCAATGATTACTCCATAGCAACCTGTCTAACACTCATACATATGCATCTCTCTCTCTCTCACACACACACACACACACACACACACACACTCTCTCTCTCTCCCTTCAACCTCCCACTCATGTTCACTGTCTGCCTGAACAAATCTAATGCAGTGCTTTGTCATAACAAATGTTATTCAGCAAATGGCTGTTGAGTGAGATCCTTATCGTCTTAATGATGCCAAACGGCATCAATGGAGATGGCAGCACCTGTTGAAAAAGCCTCAACTGCTTGGCCTTGCTTGATTATTATGGGTAAGTATTCACCAAAATGACCAGCATTAGGTAGTTGCGCACTTAAAGTCACAGCATTTCAATCAGGACAGACTAATGTGAAGGATTAGGGGACTGATGGGGCCTCAATCCTGGAGTTCCATCGTGAAGCACTGGATGGCTTCAACATAGGAGAGGTGGTGGGGCACACAAACAGCAGCACTGAAATTCAATTCTGGCACGTCATGATGATCGGTGCCCAGGATGTATGGAGAGATCTGACTGGTTAAATGTAAATAGGAGAGGAAATGACAGGGTGGGAAACCCCTTATCTCTTAAACGTAAGAAAGGTAGGAGTGAACTTTCGCTATAGCTTTATTACATGTATCTGATTAGATAAAACTGGCCGCTGCAATCTGCCATTTTCAGCCAGATGATGACATTATTTTGCACATCTTAAGTATCGTTATACTGTAAATATAAATCAAAACTAGCACTTAAAATGATCCATTTCAAAGCAAATGAGCCACATAAGCAGATTCCGCCTCTGGGGTTGAGTAAACCTATGGGTCACATCACTGATTAAGCTTCAAGCAAGCATCGATTTGTCACGTTTTACACTTTTCAAATCAAGCTTTACAATTCTGGAGACGAGAAACTCTTTCTGACCTCCAAAATAAATGACCCGGCCACGCAGCAGGTGGAGCACTGCAGAAACAAATTCCTGATGAATATAACATGATATAATATTTGTCATGGCCTTATTGTCTTCCTCCTTTTTGAATCCTGGGCGCTTCAGAAGGACATTAATAAAAGTTCTGCAGATAATGAATGGAACTTTTATTCAAACATTTGACAAGTTTAACTAGTTCTGTGACTTGTACCGCTCTCGGCAGATCTCTTTGAAATATGTGAATGTGGAAAATCAAACATGGCTACTTTAGTAGCTTGTGTTCCCAGATGATGTTGCCCCAGGCAAACATTAAATATTCTAATATCCATTTACACGCCTCCAACTTTCCAACTGTAAAAGGAAATAATTGAGCGAATATATTGTGCTGAAAAGTTTGAATCTCAACAGTTTCAACAGGGTTGAAACATTGCTTTTGCTTTGACACTCAACCCAGGACAAATAACTGGCTTTTGAACAACTGTAGAGGAAAGATGAGGGTCAGAATTCACAAAGCAGCTGGAAGCAGGAAAAATGATCTCCACTCTGGACCTTTGATTTCCTGACCGACTAACCTTGTGAAGTCAAAATGAAACCTTTGACTCCTCATTGATTATGGTGTATTTAAAATCACGGAGGAGATGTAGATGAACGGGAGGAGAAGAGTGTTTTTTTGTTGTTATTTAGTCTCCATCTCCATCTGTTCAGCCTCATTGCTGTGATGTTTCTGCACTGCACTTCTCAGGGATCTCCTGTCAATCAAACAGTGTGTCCAGTACTGTGATGTCTCTTGTTCATGAAGTTTGAGTTTCTGTAAGCGCCGCGCTTTTGTCTGTTCAGCCATGGTGACTATCTCTACTCATGTTAAATACCCAGTTCTTAGGTACTTCTGGTATTCTTCTGTTATTCCAAATAAACCGCTGTTCCTTCCTGTGCATTTTTCCCCAGGAAAGACCTACCTGACACCGGGTGTTTAGAACAGCAAGGGAAACGTTTTCATAAACTGGCTGGAGGTTGAATTACTATTTTGTTGTATCACTCCAAAAGAGTCGTAAAATGGACATTTATTCAAATGAAAATGTCACCAATTATTACTTGAACTCTGCAAAAGGCAGTGCAATTCAATACAAAAGATGATGTTTCTAATATCCTGGGACCCATAGTCTAAGGCCCAGAACACATGGGAAGAAACAACCAATTTAATTTTAGCAAAGAAAACCGAAAAGCTGACCTTTCCAAGACTGAACACTAACTAAAGATAAGTGGTCTTGTCCAATGAACAGAAGTCTGCTTCACTTTATTACCTAGCTTTCAGCCACGCAGCCACTCCACTGGTGAGATGCGCCCACACACAGAAAGACAACCACTTACAATCCTTTCCTGCTGTGTATAGCTGTGACGCCGCTGTACTCAGTGTGATTGGTTTTAATTAGAGAGGCCTAGCTGCTCTTTCACTTCATAACTGACACCAGGGACAAAAGTCAACAATGTCTACCTTGCAGGAGTTGCTTTTGTGTGTGTGCGCGCACAAATAAAAGTAATTTCCCGTGCTGAAAAACACCGTGCTACACTATATAGTGACCACTTTTTCAAATTTAACGAGCAGGTGTTAGCGGGTAGCTAAGTTACCGTTTCTGCTCACATTTCCCCTAAAACCTATAACTGAAGGGGTTGAATTTAATAATTTGTGTCGAGCCACCTTCCTTCTTCATATTGCCCTCCCGAGTGTTAGGTTACATGGTAAAACCCCTTCTAAGTGAAAATCAATAGCTGGGGCTAAGCAGGGTTTATAGATAAATTGTAATTATGATCCCTCTATATGATATTGCAGCAATGGCCACATAATGGAGGGAGAAATGACAAGCTTGCAGAATGAGATTAAAGGGGCCAATTTCCTCTCAGTTTGACACTTTCCCCAGTTCACCCTTTTATATTTATGGAGGATGCGTGATATTAGCAACTCTCCAATTTCCAGTCGGCTTTACTTCTGGACTTCCTTAACAGTCCAGAGGTTTGAACTAGCAACATTTTGATTCATAAGCTAGCATCTCTAAACTCATGATTACTGTTACCACTAACATCTCTTGTGTCTGTACAGGACTGGAAATTCATAGATATTAATCCCATCTATGCTAGCTTACATGCAGTAACACAGTGTTCTGCGCTTACATAGACATGAGGTCTTCAGTTCTGGTTTGGGTTAAAACAGTGTATGTGAAATACGGTAAAAGGTGGTAGTTGGGTAGAGGATCAGTAGTAGCTAGTTAGCTAGGTACAACAGTCTTTTAGCTTAAGACGTTAAGCTAATCTAGGTTTTTGTTTGTTAGTTGCTGGGTGTTAATGAGCATGGGGAAAGTTAAGTCTTTCGTATTATACAAGGTGAATGCAGTGTTAAGTGAAGGACATTTCTAATGTAATTTGTGAACTTTGTATAGGTTAAAGGAACATTTTAAATTTTTGTCACGTTACAGTGTAGTTTATGGCTATGTTAACTATATATACACACACTCTATGAGAAGAAAGTATGTGTAGTTTAGCTTTTTGAAAATAATTAATGTTGTAAAAGAATATTTGAGTCTTCTTGTATATTTTTTTTGTTATCCAGTATAGTGGCAATCCATTGCATTGGGGAATTTGGGGTAATATGAATTTGAAATGAAGATAGTTGATGAATGAAAAATAAATAGAATAGTGTTGCAATTTCAAAAACTTGTTATATCGCCTCAAAATGTAGCTCAGGCAAGCATTTTATCAACATTACAAGTCTATCAAGTTACCTCCTTATGCTGAAGCTACCGTCCAGAGAAAGCCAGACTCGCCGCCGTTAGATCTTTTGCCCTTTGGCATAAATCGATCCCAGACCCAGCCGGGATGGTAAACACAAGCATGCTGTGTACAGTTTACTGACGCAACTTACAGGATTTCAGAGTATTGAAGTTCAAATTTTTTTTAAGCAGTTACCTCTCGATGTCATTTGAGGCAGCCTGGTATGGGGAAGTTGTCGAGTGCAGCTTTAGGATTTCAAGAATTTTATATTGTCTCAAAAAGGAGCTCAGGCGAGCATAATCAGTATGATTTTTAATATCACTTCCTTACACCTTTACAGACTGGATTTTTATGCCGTTTTTTCCCTAGCAAGTCACCTGTTTTTACTTCTGCTGAACACAGAATATTCAGTGTTGCCTTTGGCTATGCCAATATTGGATTTGGTTCCTCCACATTCACACTGTCAATGCAGCATTTGATCCTGAGACGTCAGGGGAGGTAGCGGACTGTTGAAGATAGTTTAAAGGCTATGCGTCTACATTTATAACTACCATCTATCACAGAGTCTGCAGCTTCCAACACCTTTACTATTGCAGTTGATATTATATTTTTTATTGCAGAGCAGTTACTCAAACCATGTCATTGTACTGTGAAGGTAGCGGTTCCCAACCTTTTCAGAGCCGCAGCGAGTTATTGGTTGGTTGTGAATGTCACTTAAGCTCTTGTATGATCAATAAATACAGGATTTAAATTGAGAAAGTACCATGGAAGTATTAGTAAATTTTTAACTAAGCTAATGTATTATGCATTATTGAACAAAACACCCATTGCCAGTGTTTTCCCTAAAATTTCTGTTTTGTACCAGTGATTTGGGGTTTGCTTAGGTTTGGGCTTCATGGCTATCCTTGTTGTGGATAAGGCATAGGCAATATTATGCATGGGAGCTGCACGGTACAGAAGAAAATCAAAGTCTTCACATGATTATAACCCTTAGCTTGATGTTTATTGTGTAAAGTGCAGTGCATTTGTTAAGCCTAGTATCAGGCCTTCAGTGACTATGAAGACTTAAAGTAAAAGGCCTATACATACTCTTGCCTATTGGATGTACCTACCTGTAATGAGGGCCAGTGGCTAGGACTTAAGAGCAGAAGCACATTGGCAGGCAGTTGAAGAGGGAAAAAAAGACTTTACTTGGGAAAACTCAAAAATCCAATCATTAACTGCAACAAAAAACAACCAGACCAAAGCTGGGCAAAAACTTACAAAGAACTACCAGACATAAACTGGGAAAACAACAGCTCACGAGAACAAACTGGCAGCTGTGTCATCCAGGTATTAATCGCAGGACCGAGCACTGAAATGAGAGCAGAGAAGGGTTTAAACAGGTTGGTCCACAGGCGCACAGAATCATTGCTAATGAGCCTCACTTCCTAGAGCTCCTCCTAGGAGGGCGGGATCCTCTGGCCACTACCCATGACACCTAGCTACACACCACATGGACAAACAAAAGAACATGGCAAGCCACTCAAACTTTGGCCCTGTATTTGTTCTTTGTTTTTGCAGGTCAAATTATACTATATGTATACACAGTGTGGCAGCACCTGTAAAGTTGTAACTGCTGTATAGCTACATGCAATAGTACAGAGCTTGCAGTACGATGAATTAACAAACTAAGGCCCATGCAACAGCACCGGGCAGCGCCATGTTGTGCAAGTGATGTGTGTATCGGTGAGTGAGGGAAAGCAGTGAGATAGAGAAACAAGCTTCAAATATGGTCAAAGTGTGTGTGTGTGTGTCTTTGCATTTCGCTTTCATATCAATTTTCAGCTGGAAATCATAACTATAACACAAGATGTAAGAGGCAGTTTCAGCTTCCTTATACTGGAACAGCCATGTCTCAGTTCAGCTTACAATTCCGAGGAAGTCTATAATCAACTTTCCCTTCAACCTTCCTACTTCTTTGACCTTTCTCTCCATCTATTCAAAAAAAAATTCTCTTCTTTGTTTCTCTTTCCTTCACTTTTCTATGCTTGACCTGTTGAAACCCGAGATACAAGAAAATCAATAACACAATGTCCGTCTGGTTAAGGGAGCCACTCGATAAGCCCCTTGGGGTTTCTTCGGTCTTCCTTGCACAGCGCTACATATCCCATCATATTTGTACATATTGTGTATTTTAAACTATCCTGATGTCCTAAACAAAGGAAAAGAACAATCAACCAGCCAATCAGCTTCAGTTTCACCCCTCATCTGAACAATTTGCTCTTTTATTCCAAATGTTACCGTTTCATGGCCTATCAAAATAAGACAATTTTACAGTACATAGCGTTGCACTGTACCTCTGCAAAAGTGAACCATATCGATCGTCGGACATTGTTTTGTCTCTTTCTCTCTGTTCTGTCTTTCTTTCTCTCTCATGCTGAAATCAGAGGAGAGTTCCCTGTTCTAACATGTGCTCTAACTCACACAGACATCCAGCCTGTTCTGGTTCAAGCCCACAAGAGCAAGAAACCATTTAAAGCCTTTTGGTTCAACTTAGCAGGCCGATTAAAAATTCCTGCTGCTGTGGTGCATGTGTATGTGTGTGAGTGTGTCTGTGTGTGCTAAAAAGATAAGCAATGGAGTGATGGAGCTGCCTAGGCCTGTATACAAGTCAATCCACTGAAGCTTTACAGAGACAATGTCTGAAACACTTTGTCTCTGTCTGGCGCTGAAACCAAAAGGGGGTGATTGTCTATAGCCAGTGGTCGTACTTGCAAACACTGGAGACAAGGCCTTGTTCTTGTTGCTGTTCAAACTGAAAGCCTACAAGAGCGAGAGACCCTCTTCAGCCTAAAGGCTCAATGGAGTGAAGAAGATGCCATGACACTCATTGTATGTGTGTATGTGGAGTTGCAGTGGAGTTGCAGTTCACCTCAGGCCGAATGGAAACCACATCAGTATCAGCAGCCTGCGAGCAACCAGCTCCTTCTCTAGAGAGCTGGTCCTTGAGTATGAAGACTGCAGATGACTGCACCTCTAGCCCATCCTTGCTGCGCCTGTTTAGGCCTTGAACAGGACAGGGCTGTCTGTTAACATCAAGACAGAGGTGGTCTACCATCACTGTTGATCTTGTACTTGGGCAGCATCGTCTTAGAGGACTGCAGCACTAAACACGGGTTAGACTACAGTTACACGAATCAGTCCCTCAGGATTTCACGAGTCGAGATTTTGTCCAATGCCCGCAATATTTCTGCATAGAACTTTGCAAAAAATTGGCACAATGCTTGCAAATTTAACACTCCTACGTGTTTGGGAGCTTGTGCCTTTTTTCATTTAAAAATGCAACCTGCACCATTTGCTTTCTTGTTATCCTGAGCCTTTTTTGCACTTTGATACGATTACACACGAGGACAATCTTAAAAACAGAGTTTTTAAGGTAGTTTACAATGCTGCAGGTTTACCACAAGATAACACGAACAATATCGCAAATTGCATTGTAATTTTTTTCATAAAAGCTGCTGCAAATTCAATCATTTTGGGTCGCAATAATCAGAAAAAAAACTCAAAAATCCTGTTGGGACTGATAAACTCGATTTCCCCCAGTTGTAAGACGGCGGCTACCATTTGGCAGAGTCTGATGTGATTCTCTTACTCACCATCTTTTTCCTGACACATCAGTTTGACAATGACAATACACGATAACTTCTCTGATAAGTCCTCAGAGGTATTTCCTTGTCAGGAAGTCAAGTTCCTCACAAAACCCCAGGTTCCTACGTAGTATTTGCTACCTCAAGTCAAGACAAGTCAAGAACTTTATTTGTCACATACGCATACAGGATGTGCAGTGAAATGAAAAAGTGGCAATGCTCACGGGATTGTGCAAAAAAACAAGTTTTAAAAGAAAAAAAACAGTATTTACAGTAAAAAACAAAGCACACTATTTACAATAAGTATCAAAATATAAAATGTAAAATATAAATCTTGTGTAATTATAAGTGTGTGTCTATGTGTGCGTGTATGTGTGAGTGTGAGTGCAAAAGAGGGGCAGAGTGTGGTGATTGGTGGGGGCCCTGGTGAGGTCAGAGTTCACAGTCCTGATGGCCTGAGGAAAGAAACTCCGTCTCAGTCTCTCTGTTTTGGCAGCGTAACTGCGGAAGTGCTTGCCTGACCGCAGCAGCTGAAACAGTCCGTTGTTGGGGTGGTGAGGATCCTTCATGATCC
>OOFE01044365.1:67646-84170 GCA_900323365.1 Monocentris japonica | reverse complement strand
TTGGAGGGAAGATGCATTTTGGCACTGTGTCCAAAATAATTACGTTAAATGACACTAAATTACACTGGCCTGATGGGGGCGCTATAAATAAAGACCAAAATTTCTAACTTTGAAAGGCCCTAACTCCTACACCGTCAGTTTGATTGACACAAAACTCGTTATGCACATCCAGCTATCCTTACAAATGACACTGATTGGCCTAATGAGAGCGCTATAACTGAAAGTCAAATAATATCTCAGACACCACTTTTGGCAATTTTGACAAATTGGTATCAGTTCAAAATTTCTAACTTTAAAAGGCCATAACTGCTACACCACTGGTCCAATTTTAATGAAACTTGGAAGGATGATGCTTGTAACTGATTGGTCCAAGGGTACTTGCATCATTTGTAAGGGACGACATACAGTATTTACCTGTTGTGGAATGAAATAGTGAAGAGCAGTTACTTGTTAAATTCATAGATACAATAGAATTTACCCTAGAATATTAGATGTTTGCATTTGCCGTTTGCATTTGTATTGCAAAAAGTTTGAATCATTTCCTCCTTTGAATTCTACCTTCGCTCAGTCTTCAGCTCTCCTCCTGCTGCAGGCGGGAGGAATATTAGCCTCCTCCAACATGCCTGCCAAGATCGCCACTCAATTCTAGACTAAAACTATCTTGCCATAGATTTTCTGCTCTGTCCCATTCACTTCCTTACAAGGGCTTCATTTACTCCATAATGGCAGTCAGTAATGTTGTATCGATTCTCAGCACCAAAGCACCAAAGCTGTCAAGAACAGTGAAGACTGTGATTGACAGTGTCACTTTGTGATCACGAGAGCTGGAACTGAAATATTGACTGTAGGCTGGAACCAAAATCAATCAAGATCACTTAGGCATGACCATAAGGCCCTGTGTCAATACTGTTTGGGTTTCATAGTCCAACATATAGAATTCCTGTCTATAGTATTCGCATGACATCATATCAGTCACTGTGGTCATATTGTTGACATGAGTGCCAGCCAGGTGACAGTGTAGCGGCTAGAGGCAGCATTGTTAACAAACCTTTGTTGAGTCAAAACTGTGTTTCCCCTGGCGGTGTGTTCTCATTTTGTCCTTGGTACGTGCTGCTGTTTTGCCACTGCACAAAAAAATGATCGTGGGAGAAATACTCTGAATAGATGACGAGTAGACTAATGTATAGCCTGACAACTTCCTTGTAGAATCAAAGGACGCTTGTGGTTTGAGATCACAAACAAGCGTGAATCTCCATTCATTGCGAGGCAACTACCTAGGCTACTTTTGGTAGGCTTGATTCTTTGTAATACCGTTAAAACATTGTTGTAAAGTGCATTTCCTTTGCAATAGTTTCATTGTGCAGTGGCAAACAACAACACACACCCAGGACGAAATGAGGACACGTCAGGGAAACATTATTCTGGGAGGAAAAAGAAGTCCAAAATGGGACTCCACTGGCGCTCTAGGGACTCTTGAAGTGAAAAAGAAGAGGGTCCAGTAATTGAAAAAGCCTTTATTGCCATGACTAAACCAACAGGAAAATCAACTACTTAACAAATCTTTGTTCTCAGCTGCAGTGCTACCAAAGTGATGTTACTGTTATGTATACCAACAATACGGCGGCTCTTTCTTACTTCTGGGATTCGCAAATACTATGATTTTGTTTTGCCATAGTGAAAATCTGTTAGGGTGAAAGTGTCAGTAGACAGTGGGGTGGCTCTCCAGATGAAGATAAGCTCTGTCCTCTTTATACTGATCTTTCAAAGGAAGCTGTATGTATATAAAACTTCAGAAGTTGCGCTCAAGTTCCATATTTTAAACAGCCAGTCTGTTTAAATAGTTACCTGAAGCCCCTGGGGACGAAGCGATGGAGTCCCCTAATCTCCAGCTGGAGATTGAGAGGTTTCCATTCTAATGAAGGTTTCTCACCCTCCCGCAAGGCACACAGTTTGATATCCCCTGACAGGCAGAAATACATTATTCTCTGACTGTCCGTTTCCCATTTGACAGCATAACACAGCCAGGCAGAGGCAGGAGGAGCGCAGTGGGATCAGGACAGGCTGCTAGCTCACCGACAGCTTCCACATTTCCTATTCCTGAACAGCTCTGACACTTCAATTCGCTGCCATCAATAATACAAATACCAAATTGTTTTAACCAACAAAACCTGTTTTGTGTGCTCCTGCTTGTACTAATGCATCCACAAGAGCAGGTCCCTTCTCTCTGGGAGGGAAAACACCTCCTCTACTGCTGCGACTCATATCGCTGTATGGATAGAAACTGCAGGGCCTCTGACCTGAACTCTTTCACAGCTCACAGCTCCCTGCTTTTGACGAGGAACAATCTAATTTAAATTCTTTCACTACTATATGTACCATATAGTCATTTTGTAAATGTCAATAAAAAAAGATTGAACAACCTAACTCAAATTCTGAGAGCAATAACTTACCCCACCTCAGAGACAAAAGTGGTCTGTCGCTTTTCTCTAATCTCCAGCTTGTCTACGGGAGATGTGAGTCTCAGTGTTTTGCTGACCTTGCCCGTGCCCGCCCTATTCCCGCTATGTTATCTGTCTCGGCCATCACGGCTGGTGGGAAGCCGGTCTAGATAAGATGGTCCTCATGACCACCTCTTAAGTCCATCTCTCAAACAAGCCTGTGAAGTTTGGCATAGCAATATCTCCAATGTTAGACATCAGTAGTCTTAAGTAAGGTTTTTACTGCTCCATAGAACACAATGGCCATAATATACACAGGGTAGTTGATCAATACTAATTACTCAATAATTACTTTGCCAGGTGCTGAAATTTTTGGCTTCCAAAAAACTCACTTTCCAGCCCTGTACTCTGTTTTGGAACAAAATCTACCCAGCGATTGGAATTTCAAGGCGCTCCCTATCCCCATTTTCAACTGCTCAGTGATGGTACTTCTTTGAAGTATTGGAATGGATGTGGTGAATGATTGTTGAGTAGCTTCCCACGGAGTCAAGTGTGCCACAATTATGCAACATGTTACTATGGAGCACAGATTGAGTGGACTTCAAGCACGGGAAGAGGAAGTAGCACAGGATCCATCTGTGTCGGCACTTGGCTGTGAAGCCGAAGGCAAAGTGTCACAGAGTAATAGAGTCTTTTACAATGTGGGAGCATTGACCACAATCTGTTACCTGGGGGATAGGCTGTTGTGAGCAGGGGTTTGGGAGGACAAGCTTATTGATAGACAGAACCCATTGAGTGGCTGTATTGATCAACAAACTACTGTTTAGTTGGAAGTCTATCAGTCAGCGGTGCGTCTGCACATGAGGCGTCTGAAGGGCTCGTGGAAAAACGAACGGGAATTAGAAGTGCTGCACCCATCCGTCTGTCTGGCAGACCTGCTAGCATCGCCTCCAGCTTGCCCACAGGCAGCGCTTCCTCTCACAACAAGGGCACCGGGGTGCCCTTCACGGGTATTGGGGAGAGCAGATTGCCACCCACTGTTTTCTTCTGACTCTGCCTCTGACAGGCCTGCAACTGCTGGAACCCCAGAGGCCTTTGAAGGCATCATAATTTCACCTCAGTCTTTGTAAGGTTGATTCTCAAAAGCGAATTTAGGAGGCTAAAAATAGAATTCTGTAGTGAAAGCACGCTGAAGCATGACACAATAATTGGTAGCATTAAATATTGTCCTTGTTGAATGTGGTAGGTATAAAAATATCTATATAATATATCATTTATATTTTAAAGCTTTGTTTTCATAACATATGCATACAGTAATCCAAGACGGTATGGATCTAATCAGAATTTATTGTGTGCATTGCAGAATTACAAAGCACCGTATCGTCATGTCTCACAGGAAAGTAGACAGACAGAAACAACGGAGCAAAGACTTTTACCCATGGTAAATGTATTCCAACATTTACAGTCCTTGATTCAAGCAGGTTAACATTGACTTTCAAAGCACCCAAACACTGAATACATTTACCATTTCCTTTATGAACATCATCAAGTAAGAAATGTGAGGAAAAGGACATTTAATCAGAAAAAAAAAAAGGATGCAGTTAAGTTTTGTCACATGATGAATGTTGCAGCCTGACTGGCAGACTGCATGCAGAACCGACGGCTACAATTTGTCTCCGCCTTCCCTGCTTCTCTCCTTTCTCTTTTGCCAGTCTGGTAATTCTGCCTCATGGTGGGGGGCCACGCTAAGGAAGGCTGTTGCAGAATTACACATGGCAGGTCAACATCCAAATCCATTTTTTGCCCTGTGTATTTCTGGGTCACGCTCCACAGTAATGTAGCGTTAAGATACAGACAGAGGAAGTTGGAGA
Source organism: Monocentris japonica (assembly GCA_900323365.1). Classification (NCBI taxonomy): domain Eukaryota; kingdom Metazoa; phylum Chordata; class Actinopteri; order Trachichthyiformes; family Monocentridae; genus Monocentris; species Monocentris japonica. Next base: position 79,861 of record OOFE01044365.1, on the reverse strand, counting down.
TAGAATAGAGTGTTTTGCCTGTTTTGTATTCAAGAGGTGTCCCAATGTGGTGCAGTGGAGAGGAGTTGTTGACAGCTAACAAACATCAGTGAAAGCGTGCGGCTGTCATACCTTATTGACTGCTGTGATCGACTGAGGGCTTCCACTGTACGACATAATGTAATTCAGGATGAGAACAACATAAAAATGCCTCTGAATTATTGAGGTATACGGCCGAGAGAAACTGTTTTCTTGTACCGTACAGTACTAGAAAACTGACAAGCTCGAAGGACATTATTTCAGAGATGAAAGAATTTCAACATGGAGTCACGTATATAGGCCAGGCAAATTTAAAGCGACTTTTTCATGTTAAAATAACAATAAATAAATAGGCTATATTATACATTATCAGTCTGCGTCTGTCTGTCCTCTGTGTACATGCCTATATCCCCCCACCGGGGAGCTGGGTTGTGGCTATCAAGGTAAGGCTAGCGGCCACAGCATAGGGAAGTCATGGTGTCAACAGCAACAGGGGAAAACAGAACGAAAAGGCTGCGCAGTGAAACGAGATGTTGTGTTTTTTTAATTGCAGAAAGGTCACATTAACCCGCTTCTTCAACGCCTGTGGGGACTTTATGGATGACGGTTACCTCAGCATTAGGCTAGATGCCATTTCAAGGTAGACAGCTCATCAAGTTGAGTGAAAAGTGTTGGGGCGGGAGCTTGCCCAACTGAGGGGGAGGAGGGCGGGACCAACAATTCACTTGCAGCCTCAAGGTGAAAAGGTGCATATCGTAGCTTTAAACAAAGGCTTAATGCAAAAGGGCTGACGTCAACTCCAATGTTGGATTCTTCTTCTGCAGCTGCACAGGGAGGAGCAACTGAAGATGCTCTGAAGAAGCAGTATCAGTACAACCAGCCACTAAATGATAAATGATAAATACTAGCGTTCCGCGCCAATTTACTTTCACAGGGCTCCTAGACTCGACCTGTGCAATGACCTGTGGAGGAGCTCAGTCAGAGGAGCTTTAAAACTCACTTTGATAGTTTTGTATTCATGTAATGACCTTTCATTGATCATTTGGTAACATATCATATATATTACAGCTCATTAACCTGAGATTTATCACGTACTGCATTAAGGACACAGCAATGTGCAATAAATAAAGCTAAGGAAACCCTATAGTAAACAATTAGTTACTGAATTGTTTTTTTGCTTGTACAGAAAGTAGAAGGCAGTTATATAGTTAAATACAATAATTGATAGGTCCTTGCTGCTTTGTTATTCTGAAAACATACTGTAAGGAGACATGCATTGATTGTTTAGAGTCATATTGCTGGTTATTCAGGTATTTGCAGGTCAGTATTGGTACATTTGTCTATAAGGAGAAGATGATGATAGAAATAAATACTAATTCAGTACATTTTCCAGATAAAAGTGATTAATGCAAGCAGATCTGTAAATGCGGTTGAAGTTATGGTGTATTTACAGTGAAAGTAGCAGTTATATGGAGGTGTAATTTATGACCGCTGGGCCTACTTTTCATGATGTAGTTCTATAGCCAACAGCTTAACACTGTAGGCTGATCTAAATTAGCAACCTTGAAATTGATACGTTTCCTCATGTATTACGTTTCTGTTTCTTGCTTTGCTTATAACACTGTTGATTTTTTTTATTTTTGCATTTAATTACTCAATTGTTAAGGGCTTTGTAACTGTTGTAAAAATTGTCCACATCTTATATAACATCAGCAGGATATTGATTGTGTGCACGTTAGACGATTAGACGGGAAAAAAAAAAAAGCCAGGTCAGGAAAGCGGTCGAACGTATGCAGTAATAAGCATGAGCCGATTTGCGTCAGTCAGCAGAACATTAGTAGTGAAGGCATGTCCTCCATCTGGCATCGACAGTTCGTTTCTGACAGTTCATTGTATTTTAAATTTCACAGCCTCTGATCACAGATTAGAAGTTTAATATATTGGACAGAGAGCAGAGCCGATGCTGCCGCAATGAAAACCTAAATGAACATGCAATGACAAACTCTACCTGCACTACCAGTGGCGATAGTAAACACCTCTGTCATCAAGCACACACTAACATGTAATTACTATGTTTGGATAACAGCTATGATTCATTTACACATGGATGGGCAGGAGTGTCATGCAACCACAGGAGCAATGTGTTAAACACAGTGCTCTGTCGGAATTGGCCGATCACACTGTTAAAAAAAGGGCAATCAGAATCGACCTCAGAAAACCTGATCGGTGCTTTGCTAAATTGGACATAATGGACAAAATGTCCTCTTCCACTGGCAGGGCATCGAGCACATGCCGATACTTTTCGATGTGGACTCATACAAGAGAGGGAAGATAGGAAAATGATGAGGAACAGAGGATGGGCAGGCGCACATTCACACACACACTTTCCACTCGCAAAAGGCTGCACAGTAACAGTACACACAATTCCTTTAAAAACCATACACACATTTCTCAGCAGTAGAGTAGCTAGTAACACTCTGTGCCAAAGAGACACTGTAATGTTTTACTATCTGCCCTTCCAGACCTGTGTGAGAGGCCCATTTACTCAACGAGGTTCAGTCATGGAAGAGATGACTGAACCTGGTTGTGGCGGGCAGGGTTGCTGAGATACCCCCTTCATCCTATGCTAAAGGGTTTAGCCTGAACCCTCCACACACTTTGAATCATCTCGGGGAACTGCCAGGGCCTGCATATCCCTGGAGATGTGAATAATTGATTTTAACCAAGGAGAAGTTTGCCTTTTTATTCCATATTTCCATATAGAGGAGAGTCTTGAGGAGGTGATTCAGTAGTTGACTGATACTTGCAACACTTGGAAACTGGAAAAGTTTGAGAAAGAAAATTCTAGGATGTCTCCCCAAGGATGTTAGGAAATGTGAGGAAATGTATTATTGAGAAAGTGGAACAGAAAACATATGAATGTGGCTCTACAGGTTCAATAGTTGGCTTGGACTGAAGCAACATGGAGCTACTGCTGGACATATGCTATACAGATGACATTGTAGGACATCCACCTGGAACCCGATAAACAATTTTTCTTCCCCTTAGAACACTGCGGGAAAATTGACAACAAAGAATTTTTTTCACTTCACTCCTACTGAACTTGGAGGTTGCTTAACTTTTTCAAAAAGGCTAAATTCCCTCATGGTTGATCTTTCCACTGCCTTCGGTGTCGTCTTTCATTTCTGGGTCATGGGGAGGAAAACAGACTCGGGCGGTTTTGATGTGTCGAAATGGTTCCTGTAGAAAAGGTGTGTAAACACTCCGCAGCTCACTGAGGAGGTAAACATGATGCAGCTTTCTTACCCTACTTTCCAAAACTTTGATCTTGGCGAGACGCTATTAAAATTATGGTGAGGAAGCTAGCTCGGCGCTTGTGTTCATCTGATGCCCCTCAAAACAGGAGTTTAAGGCAGAAAGTCGACCAGGAATTTTTGTGGCCCAAGTCCTGAGCAAAATTATTTTATTGCCGTTCAGAGCCCTCTGGCTATTGGGAACATATGTAATGGTCAGCTGAACATCACAGGGTTTGGGAAGATGTTGGGGGGCAGATGTGTGATGGGTTTTTAAAAGCTGCTGTCGCCCATGTTCGTTCAGTATCATTACACAGGGAGTGGTCTCAATCCCGGGGGTCCGTAAGCACTAATGGGCACCCAAATCATTTAAAATCTGATTGATGTCCGCTAAATGGAACATTAGGCTTCAGCAAGCGGCTGGAGGATAACCCTGCACTGGTTTCTGGCTTTAATGAGTAGTGGCCTGGGTGATGTATGCCCAGCCTTATCTTTGCATTAAAAAGTGCTCACATAGCACTGTTGTGGTTAGTGTGGGCTCATTTGCACTGAATAGCGCTATAGTGCCGAAGCCCAATAACCAATAATTAATAATTATCAATTGTTTCTCACTTTCATGCTCCAACAACTTGTGAACTTGAAAACTTTTTATTTAGCTGTTGATGAAAACTGCAAAAACTTCCACAGGGCAGTGAAATGAGTGACGTCCTTGGATCAGAGCTTTAAGTAGCATCAGTGATTGTTGCAAGTGCCTGGGGTGGCTTATTTCCTTATTGTTTGTTTTGATCTCTTTCATTCATCGTTTGGGAGATGTCTTTGTGATGCTCAGTTAATGATTTCCCCCACCAGAAGTTTTTTTTTTTCATCTTCTTTACAAACTGCCTCATTTTAAAGACTTTAATTCAATTTTGTGTGACTGCTTTGTTGAATCCATCTGGTGGGTTTATTGTCTTCACACTTTTACAACTCACTGTTCAACAATGACGAATTGAACAGCTCCGTAGCTTCACATGGATATGCCTAGTAACACCACCCACTCACAATTCATACATTTTGTAAAATGAACCACTTTCTTGTAGGTGCTGATGGTTTATATTAGCAATAGCCCAAGTTTAATTGTGTACTTTGTAAAAATTAAGGCAACACTTTCCTATAAATTTTCCATTCCATTAAGACCAGCTCGTATCATGTATACGCTACAAAGGTATCAAGTAAAACATTCCAATTTACTTGGTTAGGAAGATGAAACTGGACCATAAAAGGAAGCACCATTTAATGCTACGGTATCACCATGCCCCCTCCTAGTGTTACAAAGGAAAGCATTACAATTTACAGTTTAAGGAAATGGAAACTGAACTGTAAACAGAAGCGACATTTAATTCAGTGACATTACGAACAACCGAGAGCCCGACAGAACCAAGGTGTGAACAGAACACACACCTGAATGTGAAGGAGTTTAAAATTTCACACTACACAACACACTGCATAACAGTAGCTGAACTGTCACATTTTAAAATATGTTCATGTTTGCTGCATTTAACATCTAAAATCGAAAAGAAATGTAAAAGTCCTTGCCTTAGGTTTAAAAATAATGGTGCTTTCAAGCTACCGAACTTGATAGAGTGGAGTTAGAGTCACTTAGGGTGACTGTGAAAGGAAGGGCCTTCTGTGAAATGCCTTCTTGTCTGCATTGCCTCTGTCATAATGCATTGGTCTACGTCAAGTCATGTGTCCGAGTAATAATAGTCCCGTACGGTTTAATCTGTGTCTGACTGGCTGTGGAAATTAATTTCCTCCATGAGGACAAATAAAGCTCTATCTAATTTTATGACGTATGGGTCTTCCCAGTGACATGACAAAAGATTGTACTTATTCTGCAAAGATATTTGCAAAATTATTGTCAGTGGTCGGACCTCAGTGGTTTGAAAGATGTTATCCACTGCCAACTCATTACATAGGAATAGCAATGACCAATATACACACATAACACAGGAAATGAACTCACAGACTACAGTAAGTAGAAACTCGAAATTACAAAATGACGCTAATTCACTCTCTTTTACAACATAACTGGATATGTATTATTGATTACAGTGTATCTTTATCCTATTTACAATATATCTGTCAACAAAAAAAAGAAATTATTTACAGTTGTCATGGCAACAGATCTCAGCTCTGTTAGCTAACATTAGTTATTAGCTTAACGTCAGAATGGACAATGTAGGATAAAATTTTCACCTTACAAAATAAATGATTACTAAAGACACATTTCCTTCTGTAGACCTTAAGCTTGGTGTTGTCACATTTTTTATTTCAAAAATGAATGAAAATATAAACTTAAACCCTGGAGTGATCAGTTCATCTACTGCAGCGTCTAACTGAAATGGAAACAAAGTATGGAAAATGGAAACAAGCTACGTTGGCGGTAGTTGGAGTTCTAGATATGCATTAAAACACTTACATTAGTATTAGCTAACAGCAGTTATATGACAGCTAAATGATATAAATAAACTTTATACTGAACTTCGACTGAAGAACCAATCCAGTTTTACAGTAATACAGTACAATAATACTGTAGAACATTTAACACGTATACCACAGATTACACATGTAGAACGTTTGTTTTGTGACTGTTTTACGTTTTCTTGAGCGATGAGCGATGCAGCAAATATTACCATCAGTTACTCCAATGTTGCAGCATCTAGATGCACATTAAGAGAATATTAGAAAATGATGATGTTTCAGTTTCTATATGTACATGGTTTAGTGGGAATAAAGAAATAACAAGAAATAACAGGAGAAATAAAAAGAAGAAATGCTTTTGATTATGTCATTGTGAAACCAAACCTCTGCCTGCACAAACTAAAAACACTACAAACTCTGTCTTTCTCTCACAACAGTTCCTCAAATATCCTCAAAGTCCTAGGCTCCTGCAAAGTCTTGAATTATTTTTAGTCATGAGATGAAGAGTCTGTTACTACAGGGAGGCATCAGCCAGCGTCTGTTTGTCACCAGGGGTTGCTGTTTCGTTTCCTTCCCCAAATAAAAAGACGGTTTTCTTTGCTTCCACATCCAATCTTTTTTTTTCCTCCTACACCTCCTCCCGGCGGAAGCTCCCCAAATAGCAGAGCGGCACTTCAAACGGGCGCTGAGGTTCTCTGAAAACCATCAACGTGGTCCAGCTCGGGGCTACCCAGCAAGGAAAGGAGGAAGGAAAGAGTGGAGGGCGTTTCACGGAGATAAACACAAGCCCACAACCTCGGGAGTACATGTTTGAGCCTGGAGTGCAGCTTATGTTGATCCTGCAGTTTCATTTAGAGACGGATTCGGTGCTGGCATATCCATAATTCCCTCATAGACTAGAATTCCCTTTCCCACAGCCGAAAGCTTTTACGAATGGCAGCACCAGGCCAGCCATGTATGGTAGAGGGAGACATAATCTGAAAGGGGGGATGATGCCAGTGCTTACCAGCAGAGGATGTCTGGCTGTGTAATGGGACTGTGAGGTGGTGGAAGGATCCAAGAACGGAGCTTAGTCAGTAATGTCAGACTTTGCATTTCAGACTCCCAAAATGTCATTAATGTCATGTTAGTAGAGGTAGTCACCTAACTACATAAACTAGTTGTAATGTAGAGATTTAATACAGATCACAGAGACATAAGTCTGTTCTGGGTTTTGTTCGATGACCATAACTGTCTTTGTTTCTGGCAGAGGAAAAGCCTTTTCCTCCATCTATACTCTTCAGTCTTCAGCTCTAATCCTCAAGCAGTTCAATGGGCTTGCAGTGTGGGCCATTATTCACTCCAAGACGTTTTTCTATGTGCTGGTCAATAGCCAAGGACATAGACAGACTGAAAAGGCTTATTTGCTCTGGGGGGAGGGTTGGACAGTGTTTGTCTTAGGGCCTATATAGCTTAGTTTTTCCATAGACACTAATTATAACACAGAAAATGTCCAGATACTTTCCAGACATGGCTTTGGTGTTTTGTTACCTATTTTGAAATATGGTGAAACCTCGTTAGAAATAATAACTTCCAGCAACTACCCCGAGACATGAAATTACAATTCTTCTCCCACTCTCTCTCTCTCTCTCTCTCTCTCTCTCTCTCTCTGTTTGTCTCTCTCATCCTTCCTATCCTCTTTAATCTGCAACAATTCACTCAGGCAGCTTCTGTGCGTACCTGCGCTCTTCTCTTTGCTTTGTCCTTGTTGGAATCGCGTCAAGCCTTTCTCTTTGCTTCTCTGAGGAGGAGATGTAGAAAAAAAAGAGGTGAGAGGTTGAGGTTTTCAGGTTGTGGTGACAACTGTCAGAGGAGCTGAGCTGAAAATGAAGGGTTTAAAATCTGTCAAGTCAAGTTGTCACTGGAAATCAGTTGGCCGTAACGGTAGACCCCTGTCATATTCCCCTTCATTTAATTCAGTCTGAAATTGCAGTGTTTGTGGGCAAAGTGGTTAATACAAGAAAATCAGAAAATATCACCTTTGAATGGTAAGGAGGTTCTTCTAATCCAGTGGTAGATGTCAGACAGTTTTAAATCTCTGCCTATGACGCTGTGCCTACAATGATTCCCACAATGCCGATTCCCAAAGGAGGAAATGATTCTCCATAAAACACCATTGTGCATCCCTTCTTGTGTTTACTATTGCCAGTTGAGATAATCTTGTTTTGTCCTCTAGTGGTTTCCCACTGAACACTTTTACATCCATTAGCTGTTTAATGGATGTATAATGTAATTTAGCTGTTTGTCTAAATGGTTAAAATTAGGCTGCATCGGGTTTAAAAGTCAACGTTTAGTAGACTTTTAGTAGACTTTTAGTAATCATTATCTTCTCTGGTGCATATTTCTGATATTTACAGATCTTTATGGATTGTATTAAATATGTAATAATGTATTTACTGCTTGCTCTAAACCGGACTATACACAGTCCAAACGTCCTGGGCGATATGAGAGATAAAGCGCAGACGCAACGTTGAAAAGCCGCCTGGCGCTCAGTGGCTGTGGTCGCCTCGCACCACCCTTCAGCTGTGCTTCAGCCAAGGCAGCGTCTACATTCAGGTAGCAGACATCAGAATGAGAAGCCACGGGGCGTAAGACCAGCTGCCATCTAGAGCAGCCCTAAAACCAGCTCACCTCTCACATACGCAAAAAAGTGTATCATCAACAGCAGGAGATCCCAGTAGACTTTAGCTCACTAGAGGGTAATCATCAAACAGCCTCAGTAACAAAAGATTACCGTGACGCATTGGAGTCTGAACATTGCCGCTACGGGAGTCTTAAAGTGCTCTGACCTTCAAAGTTTCCTCCCGTTGAGAGGACTTTAGGTAAGCCGTTCTGTGGAAGTAAAAGTTGCCACATGTCACCCGAGGATACAAAGTACGAAGGGGTGCCCTTTTGTTTCAAGCCATCGTTGCTGGACGCTGCTGGCAGACTGATCAATGGGCTGTTGAGCAGAAGGAAATGCCAGCCAGCCCAGCGGGCGTTTTCATGTGTAGGCTGTGAGAATGTTGCAACTCAGTGACCCGGTAATGGCTGAAATTTGGAAAGGTTTTTCCTTTGTCCTTAAAGGTTTTCTGGGGGTTACATAAGCCATTCAAACACATAAATAAATGTCAATAGATAATGCCAAATTGGTAGGAAGAAAGAAAGAAAGAAAGAAAGAAAACGAGAAGTGATGGTCAATTTGAACATAACAGGGCATGTGTAGGCTACTACTGAAGGATGGATATGGGACCAGGCATTGTGATGACCAGAAATTCGAGTGGCTCCAGTGAAAGTAGCCCTGCACCATCTTTCTCTGAACTGCTTAGCCAACCATGTCAATTGAAAAGTACAAGATTCGGTTTCAAAGGCTTGCTCTGTAGATATAGTGGTGCAGCAAAGCATACAGTTGGAGATGTTCAGACAGAGAGCTGGAGAGAATTTATCTCTCTCTCTCTCTCTCTCTCACACACACACACTCACATAAAATAGAAGATTTCCCACTGTTGGGCATGTGGAACTCCCCCTCCTTCGCCAAAAAATAATAATTTCAGTCTAGCCAACCACATTTTCTGCTGTTGTAGCTGCGAACATAGATTCACTTTCACATAATCTCAATCCCTCTGATGAACAACATGGTCAGCAGTTATCAATATTTTGACTATAATGTAAACAGACCATGACCATACGTGGTCATTAATCACACTTCACGGTGTTGGTGTGGCACCGGAAAACATGCAACGTCGGTGAGGAACCGGGATGCAGGGCGCACAATGAGCGGGATTGAGAATGAACAGCGAGAGAGAGAGAGAGGGGGCTTTCCTACACCTTTAACACGGATTGTGTGCATAGCGGGTGTATGTGTGAGAGAGAAGGGAGGCTGACTATACATAGCTGCCACACACACAGTGCTTTTGAGAAACCACTGTTTTTCTAGCTGAGGCGAACATGGTACAACTGGATGGCAACGCGCCCCCGTACCCGTGACCAATTACGAGAGAGCAAGCGCAGATTGCCTGAGAGGATCCTCAAGCGCTGACACCTTATCTGTTTATGCTTTCAAGAGACAAACTTGGACTTTTTTTGTATTTTATTTCCCCAACCGTTTTTAATTGTATTATTTTGTTTCCGTGGATTATATCAAGCTCGCTGGATCGATTATGGACGGAGTGCGTCAAGTGAGCGCGCGTATCCAACAAGTGGATGCATGAATTTGCCCGCACCAGACAAACGGTGGGACTAAAAAGCGGTGGATTTGATAAACTACGGCTTTCTCCCTCGGCTGATCGGTTTATCACAGTGAGAGAAAAACGCGAGGCAGCAGCACTTTTGTTCTGCTGAAGATGTACAGCTTATCTGGGTTGATGGTAAAATATTATCTGCGCATTGTCTGGGTCTGAGGTTCCTATCTAGTGTATCTAGGGACTTTAGAAATATTGATCAGCAAATAGCATTAAAATTGCAATGAGGTAAGACAACCCCCCTCTTAATTTGCCTCTGCTCTTCTCTGCTCTGCTATTCATTGACCAAAAGAGGATTTCAGCGGACACCCTGCGGAATTCACCGTTTTCCATCTCATCCCTCTTCCTATATCCATGGACTCGCGTCTCCCTTCCCTCGGTGACAGCGGGGGGAAGTTGGGATCTTCTCTGTAGACATTTCTGTATGAGGAGGGCGCAAGTGGCAGCCAAAGGTCGCAGTCATGCCGATGCATCCAGTCACCTCCACTTTGATGTATCGGGGAATCTGCACCATCCCTGACATTCTCTCCTACAGCGCCCCTGTTAACCTACCCGAAGACGAAGTTGAAGGTGAGCTGTTACCTGTGCATGTAAAGCGTAAGGGGTATTTGAGGTGACCGAGGCTATTGACCTACTCTACCCCGCAGGAGGTGTTTATTTAATAGGCTTGTGTTATGATAGTATATGTGACTGTCCCCTTACAGTGCATTAAGCTTAGTTTGTGTTCTTGGTCAGCGCCTGCGGTTGGAGCCCATTGAAACAGACGCGCGATGGACAGCACCTTGGACAGCGCTTGTCAGGCTTTGAGAGCCCTGATTTGGGATGCTGATGCAGATTTCATATTATGGATTTATATAACACGCCACTTTTTAGGCCTTTTGGATCTACACCTTTATTTCCATTATTCCCCCTTTTCTCTTTTGATTTTGGTTTTTGGCTGCAGGAAGCAAAACGTGTAAAGATAACCTATGTTGCAGGTTGAGCAGAGGCCCCCTTTGTTGACAGTGCACCCCATCTTATTTCAGTTTTATACATTCATTTACCATGAAGGATTACATTAGATTGGACCTTTGCAGTGCTCACATTTGTTGACAATTTAGGCATTCCTGCACCTCCCCTGCCATGAAATGTTGCTGAAAATCTTGCTTCCTGTGGACAGCAGTGATGCATTAACTCTAACTAGCAGAGGAGCAAGCATCTGGGTGGAAATGTGGTAGCACTTCATGGGGCCCCAACCTAAAGGGCCCCCAAAAATCTGGATTAGAAGGGCTTGAGTGCTTGATCTCACATCTTTTCCAGAGGCGCTGAAATCTTAGAACCGCTGCTGTTGAAGGATTCAGCCAATATCCAGATCAAACCCCCTCTTAATTGCCTGTACAAAACAATTTTTCTGCACCCTATCATCCTCCAGCATTATACATACTCACGCAACTTCCACTTCATTGCACCACAATAGTGCAATTACATCAAAAGTAACATCTCTGATGAACATAACAAAAAACACATGAATAAACTGTTCCAACCAATATGCCATCTGAGGGATGCTTGTGATGTGAACCTGCGTCATCTGCACGTTGTCATGCAGGAACCCCAGGGAAAAAGTCCCAAAGCGTGCGTGGTGATTGTGAGTTCTCGCGTTGCGGCCATGTTTTCAGTGTGGTGACGCTGTAAGGTAGCTGACGTATTCCTGTTGACTGAATGGTTCACTGCACCACTCATCCTTGTCACCTTTGCATCAATTTTATCTATACTGTGTAGAAAACAAAGCACAGTTGTGACCACAAGCCAGGCCGTCTATCGATACAAAGAACTATCATGTTGTTTGAGATCACCTCAGACTGAATGGATTGTTTTGCTGGACTGATCCATTGAAGTTAGTGTCCACAAATGTCTTTAGATAGATATAAGGCATTATGGCACAAGTAATCTACAGTTGGTGAAGTGCTTCTGCTTGGGCCATGATTGAAATAATGCATGTGTGTGAATGACAGCCTGTGAAACAGGCTGGGTCTTGTGAGAAATCTTGTCTGTGGGCACTGATGCAGAAATTCCTGGAGAGCGACCAGAAATGAGCCATTAATTGAACCTGGAGGTGCAAATATTTGAGACTGCACACACACACACACACGTGTAGGAGCATGCAAAACATGGAAAGACACACATGGACACACATACATGCATG
>OOFE01044365.1:5886-60166 GCA_900323365.1 Monocentris japonica | reverse complement strand
CACATTTTTTTTTTTTTTTTTTTTTTTTTTTAAAGGTCTTACATAAAGACTGGGTGTGCTGCAATTACTGATCCAAAGGAGCCCTAAGCAGATGGAGGTCTGACTGAGGCGAAGAGGATCTCCTGCTCTGAAGCATGCCCAGGATTACAGCCACGACCCAGGATTACATTCACGGACACTTCACAGCTACAAAAGCCCCGGCATTAGCCTGAAAAGGGGTAACACTTTGCTGCCGGCATGCCTTGAAAACTCAAGTAAATATTTCCCATGTGATGCGTTTCTATTCTATTGAGGACAAGGATAGTTCAAATCACCCAATTCCTTCTGATTACGCTTTTTCATTGTATTCTTTCTTTCTATTATATTATGAATAGAGCCATTATTATATTCTTTAAAGCTTGTTCACTCACTTGACCAATTCCTCCACAATCTGATGTTAAACACGACATAGACAATATGTGTCTTCTTCGCCCCCAGTCAAAATCACTCTGTATTTGTTTTGTGAATGAGCTACATTTTGAAGTTCAGTGCTGTGTACAGTTGTTTTTGTTCTGTGTTTCTGAGCTGCAGCAAGGACACTGTGCACTTCACTGATATAGTTTACGGGGACTGCAGTGCATTGGGAGTACACTGCACCTTTCTCTTGTGGGAGTTCAGCTCTTGATGCCTCACTCTCAAAGCTCTAGATCTTAACTTGGGCTTTTTTTCCTCCATCAGATCACAGCCCAGGGGACTGCATGGTATTATGTCTTTGAAGCCCAACAAGCACCTTTCTACATCAAAGCAAATACCACGTGCTTTCAACGGAAAGATTCACACCTGAAATGTGAAATGTGAATCTGAACTGTACCTGGAGCTGGAAGTGAATTACAACATGTGCAGAGAAGTGTAAACAGTGACAATTAAAGGTCTCAAGGAAACAGCATGTCAGTGTTGCTTCTGTAATTCAGCGTATTTCCGGTTGCAGCAGGATGGTGGGGTGCAACATTATGCAGTGAGGGAGTGTTCAAAAGCGGACGGGTTGGATCATAACACCCAAAATGTTGTCACTTTGAAAGTTGTGAAGTTGCAGGTTGTATATGATGAGAGCAGCAGAGGGGGATTATTGAAAAATCTGTGATGGTAATATTGGTTGGAATTGTTACTATGAACATCTCTGCCCACTGTTTTATTTTTACCTCCAGTGATCTGGTTTGCAAACGAGTGGATCTTGGCTGATCACTGACCCATTGCCACTTAATTATCCGTGCCTTGTATTTGGATCGGTTTATGTCCAGGCTACATGACTATGTGGCAGTTACATTTTTTGGGCCAGTTACCCCTTGAACAGGGCAATTCACGTCATTAGTGCACACACAGATCAAGATGAGGGAAAATGTAGTTTTTGCCAGTGCATTTAGTCACAAAGAGGGAGGATCTGTCAATTACAATAGATTCACTGTAGAGGCATGCATGTGCATTTGGCCCACAGAGCACAGAAGGGTAAAAAAAGGGAGAATATTGCTGTCCCTCATGGGGACAGTTAGGATAGAGTGCTATCTCTTTGAAGGTTTATCTGTATGGCATGTGGTCACAAAGAGAAATGAATTCTTTTGGAGAGTGATTAGTCAGCCTCTTCTGATAAATTGTTGGAGTGGGAACTATATATATCATCTGCATTAGTTCAGAGCTTTGTGAATTCATTCCACTATTACTCCAGGTTTGTCTTGATTTCAAATGCAGCCATTAAAGTGGTTTTGATGATACATTTGGCTCGATATATTTGTTGCTGGTATTGGGCTTGATAGCTCATTCATGATATTTTCAGACTAGCACTACGACATTCTTATTCAGTTCCGGTATTTTCATTACACAGTACAAGCATTTTATATAAAGTATACTCTGCACATCGCTAACTAGTCTGGATGTTTTGCTCACCTTGGCCTTTGATCAATAAACAAAGCTTTCAAGGGAGACAGAGTATTTGCTAAAATTGTTCTGGCACCTTATTGAAGAGTGTGTTTACCTCCCGCGAGGCGGCAACATGTTTTTTTTTCTCAATGAGTGTCTGCTGGAAAGCCTCTGTTTCTAAAGTAAACAGATGGAGCTGGGACCTCAGGTGGCTACTGAGGTATTGTTATTCTATAAACAATAGGATCAGACCCAGGGAAGGAAAAACTATATCTGGAGGCTTTCAATGACTCCAACTGTACCCCCAATAAGACATTTTAGAGGGAAAAGCAATGTGAAAAATAGCTGCTGCAAATGTCACTCAGTTTTATAAATTGGATGCCCGGCTGTAATCCATTGTAATACATGATTGTCTAGTACCCTTGCCCCTGTGGCATGGTTTCTATTCTGTGGACGTGTTCTTGGGTACAACAAACTATTTCCTGAAGCCCTGCGACCACATGATGTATGCAATGACACACACGTTTCCTGCCACCATTGATATTTTTTGCGTTTTGTTTTCTGACTGAAATATTTGTCATAAAATGTCAACTGTGGATTTTGGCTGGAGGCTCGGTCATTCATTACTACGCTGACACCCCAATAAATCAACGGAGCAGCAATTCCCATTTACAAGACTTTGGGCTTTCAGTGATTTCCTAAAGTTTTTTAATATTCCAGTTCAGTAACTTACAACAGCCAATTTGCTTTAAACCATGAAATGAAAGAGTCATTTAAAGTCACATTTGAATTTTTATGTGTCCTAGCTAAATGGTTGTTATTGCCAGTTCATTGTGCAGCGGAGAAAGATTGCAGTGTATTATTCAGCATTCAGTTCTTGTTTTGTTTCGATGATTCAGTCAAAACTCCTTTTATATTTTTCTCATTTACAAACCTACATTATTTGTACCTATTTTCCGCTGTACTAACCAAATCTATCTCAGACCCCTGCTTCTAATATTTTACTTGACTATTTAATTGTGCATTTTCTAGTATCTGATTCTGGCAAATGCTAGATTATAAAGATTATAGATATTCAGAGAGATTTTCTGGAGATTTACTTTGTGCTTTATGCTTCAACTGCGTCTTAATATTCATCTCCCGCTCTGCTTCTGTGTGCTAATCAGGCATTTGACATTAGGACGTGACAAATGACAAATTGCAGGTGACTCGGTGGTGAAAGTTATTGCATTATAAATGAAGAGATTCAGTCTCTGAAAACTGCAGAGAAGTTTTAAGCTTGTTTAGACCGCAGAGCCGGGTTAAAACACAGGAAACAACAGCCTGAAGGATTCATGTAAGAGTGTGGGGTGCAACTTCTTAATGGTTTGTTAGCTTAGCTGCTGGAATCATTTTGTTAGAGGTGGTAACAGAAATGTTTAGACATGTGATATTTCTTAAACAAGATTACATTTTTCTCTAAAATAATTTATAAATAATTTAATATAGTCCTTTTTCAATGTTAAAGCACTAGCAGTAGCTACAATAGTGCATAGAGGGCCATATTAATGTAATCTATATCTGGTATTAGTTGCTAAAAGACCAAAACAATTCACACTGTGTATTAGGAGCATACATGTGTCAATATGAATGAAATATATGGTGTGACGACAGTTTGAGAAAACCAAATGTGTGACGAAGATATTCAGATATGTTTCAATTTCATATGAGCATTTCTCAAAGATATAAAAGTTTGTTTTGTATCCGTTCTAAATAATGTTTTGTTGAGTAAGAAATATCAACTCAGTGAATCAATTGTATTTGTTTTTGATAAACGATGAAAACAAACAGTTCTTGGTAGTGGACTCAGACTTTTGGACCCCACTGTATTTCATCAATCAACCTCTCAAAAACACTCAAAAGCATTTGAGAATTTAAGAAGTATTTTATGGACAAAAATCTGCAAGATCCTTTTGATTTTGTTTTTTCGATTTTAGCGACAGCTCATTGCTGTGGTGTTTCAGCACTTCTCAGAGATCACCTGTCAATCAAACAGTGTGTCCAGTACTGTGACGTCTTATTTTCTGTTGATAAAGTTTGAGTTTCTGTAGGTGGCGCTCTTTTCTTTGTCTGTTCAGCCATGGTGGCTATCACTGTAAAAATGTAAAAGCTTTCATGAACTGGGTCACATTGAATCACTATCAAGTTACATCGATCAGCAATACAGTCGCAAAACAGACATTTTTTTAATATGAAAATGTCATGAATTATTACTTTAATTGTAACGCAGAATGTGCCAGCAATCATTCTGAGTAGGTGGTAATGATCTCAAATGGTAGATATCTCATTTTAGATTGAATGTCAATTCAAAATGAACTGTTGGAATGATCCCATGCCATGAAAACCATCCACACCACTACCACTACTGAACCACTAGAGCCCTTCACTGTGGTGAGACTAAATATCGGTGTGTTCTTTAATGTAATAACACTTTCCATGGCAGCAGAACATGTTTTTGTTATTTTTGTGGCATTAATGCTTACTAGATAGTGTAACATGGCAAGAGACAGAAATGGAAGGAGAGCGAAAGGAAGCTACATTTGACAAAGAACCAGAGTTGGATTCAATCCTATAAAATTGTGAATACATGGAATTCAAAGTACTGTTCTTTTAAAACGTTGACAATTTTTCCAGATCTCAGCTCCTTGTATCTTTGCCCACTTTTTTGCAGGGTATTTATTTTATTTTGGCTCTTTTTTGTCATTTTACTGGTATTTGTTCTCCTGGGCTGCCAACCCCCATATAACTATGACTCAAGCATTGATGCGGCATAACAAATGTGTCTTTGGTGCGTGGAACATTTCCCACTTTCATATCCTACTCTGTTAAAAGACTTAAGCTTGTGTGTGTGTTTTGTGTGCATGTGTGTGTGTGTGTATGTCTTCTCTGCAGAGATCCGCGAGGCCTTCAAAGTGTTTGATCGTGATGGGAATGGGTTCATCTCGAAGCAGGAGCTGGGCATGGCCATGCGCTCCCTGGGCTACATGCCAAATGAGGTGGAGCTGGAAGTCATCATCCAGAGACTGGACATGGATGGTGAGACAAGCGTGCACGCACACACACACAGACACACACACACACACACACACACACATAAACACAGATGAATGTCCACAAATACACACACACACACATACACACACACATAAACACGTGTCCAGACAGACACACACAAACACATGCACAGATTGGATGTCCTGCATTCGCACCATGCACATGCACACATGCACATATGCATATGATGGCGTGCAATCACATACACACATACATGTGCAGAAACAGATATGCTTGGTCAGACACACAAACACACGGAAACACCTTTTTTTGTTGTTTTTACAATTGCTTTGACTCAATTTTCAGTGCAAAAGTGCAAAACTCATAATGCAAAATTCAGTACTCTTAATTTTGGGCTCAAAATCACATTTAGCAAATCAAAAATATCTGTGTCAAATGAGGCAGTACATCATGCAAATGGTTTATTCTTGCACCAGAGCATTGGATTTGTTCCTGGTTGAATTTTAGTCCTTGCTGCATTTAAAATAAAATGGTCTTCATCAAATAAAAAGTAATTCTCATCAAAACAGAGTATGCAGGGGATCACTACAACTGGGGCTTTCAACCTCAGCGTGTAGTGATCCACAGTGAGTATGCCCTATGATAGCCTGGATTTCTGCATTTAATCCCTTAAGTGTAGATCTTACTGTACTTCTCTGTTGTGCATCGACCTCATTGTAAAAACAGCAATCCATATTCTGGTTAGTATGCTGAAATTTACAGTAATCCCTGAAGATTTCCCCTCTATTACTATAGCAGCGCAATACTGTCAGGTGTACACAAAACAGAAACTCTACATTACCCTACATTATACTAC
Source organism: Monocentris japonica (assembly GCA_900323365.1). Taxonomy (NCBI): domain Eukaryota; kingdom Metazoa; phylum Chordata; class Actinopteri; order Trachichthyiformes; family Monocentridae; genus Monocentris; species Monocentris japonica. The sequence goes on along the minus strand of OOFE01044365.1, from coordinate 54,366 downwards.
TTTACAGTAACAGTAACCCAAAGAAACCAAACGTAAAAACAGTAAAGTAATAGCAACCAAAAATACTGTTGATGAGCTTGTGATTTAAAGTTGTGCACTTGGTATCTAAGAACGGCATTTTGAGTCTCCAGGACAGACAAGTCCATTTGGCTCTCTGCATTAAGAGTTTTGCACATTGAAACTCAATCTGACTTTAAAAACTGTAAACAGTGGAGTGTCAGCAACCGAGGAAAATAAAGCACGGCAAGAAATAATTTGGCAAAGCAAGTGTAAAAACTGTAATTGCAGCTAGCACTTTGTTACACGTACACAAAGTACAGTATACAACTAGACTGTAGTATGCAGGAAAACCAACGCTTCCTGTCTTCCACAGGCGATGGCCAGGTGGACTTTGAAGAGTTTGTCACTCTCCTGGGCCCAAAGCTGACGGCAGCCGGGTTGCCAGATAGGTTCAATGGCACTGACTTTGACTCTGTCTTCTGGAAGGTACTCATTAGTCCCTCACTCACCTCCTGCTTATTAGCCAAAGACGCCACTGTAGCAAACTGACAAGCGCAGAAACACTTAGCCGCCGCAACGCCACGACTTTGAAAGAAAACAAATTTAATTGCCACATTCGCTGAATCGTTAATAGGAAGTTGCCACCAGAAAGGCTGTTTAAAGCATATCTTGGAGGGACTGAGGATTCCCTCATGACAGAACTGTGTCCTTCATCAAGACTTTAAATAGATATCTCCGCCTCTTTGTGTGTAGCAGTCTTTAAAGCATTACTGTCATTTTTATGTAAACAGATATTAATCTATTTACTGACACTTCCTTAGATAATTAACTGCCCACATTAATGGTAATTAATGGAATATAGCTTGTTCAAAGCTGCCTTTATTGTGATTATGTGATAATGCCTCCAGAGTGACTGTCAAAAACTGTGGCTCAAAATCAGATGCAGAAGACTGCAGATTTATGGTCATCCTGGGTACACTGTGGAAAGAAAGAACCACGACACAAGATAAACACAAGATAAAAACCAAGGGACTCTTAAAGTATCTTACAAAGCCTGTATAGCATTATACATGGTGGATTTCTTATCGATCACGTGGTGCTGTATTGATCAAGCAGAGCCTTCGGTCATGTTAGTGAGCTCCAACCCCCGACAATAGTGGACGTCAGTAGATGGACTGAAAAAAGTGTTCTGTTTCCTAACAGGCTGACCCACAGGCACAGATCATGGATTGGCATTAAGCCAAACTTTTTCATCCAGCATTCTTATTGTTCTTCTTTGTTCACTTCTTTGTGTGTGTGTTTTTTGTGCGCGTGCGTACATATATATGTGTGCGTACACGTGCATGTGTTTTGGCACGTCTGTGCAAATTTGTGTGTGTCCTCGTGTTGCGCTTTCACGCATGCATCCCCACGTACGCGTTAATGTACAGTATGTGCGTGTATCTCCAGTGTGATATGCAGAAGCTGACGGTGGAAGAGCTAAAGAGGCTTCTGTACGACACCTTCTGCGACCACCTTTCCATGAAGGACATCGAGAACATCATCATGACCGAGGAGAACCACATAGAGAACCCTGAGGACTGCCAGGTGGATATAGACAGTAAGAAACAATCTCCTACACTTAGTAGTTTGTAGAAGGAAAACTCCACCCTAAAACACTTAAACACTGTTCAGAAAACAGCTATTGGTGATGTACCTTGAATTTCTGGCTCCATTTTGTTGTTTGGTGGAGTATTTTTTTTTTCCTGTGCATAACTGGCCAAACATAGATAAACTGATGTCATGTCAAGATATGTAACTACAACTACAACAAAAAGAGTTTTGTAGTAGAAAAGGTTTTGGTGTCAGTCCCTCAGACTCACCATTTTGCACTGACGTTCAACAATCGCACAGGGAGAAATCCATTCTAGCAGAGGCAGAGATACCAATTTCTCCACCGACAGAAACCTCAGTAGAACATAATTCAATGCAGCCATAGCTTGCATCTCTTCGGATCTGTAGTCAGTAGCGTGTGACTACAGATGTCCTCTTCTTTGTAAATTGAATAACCGGGAACAGCACACCATGGCATTGTTCTCTCTCCACTTTTTCTGGACTGGATAAACTGGCAACATTATCGCTAGTGCTACTGCTCTCTCCACCTACCCATATACAGCACAGAGAACCCCGTTCTCTGGGGGTGTCGAAAGTCATTCTGGGAAATGTAGGAAATCACTAACTGAAGTAGGTTTTTCCACAGTCATTTATATATTGTGTGAGTTTCATGATCGATAGGCCCATAAAACCCGTTTAAAACCCACGATTCAAAAATACATCAGCGACATCAATAACAAAAGAAGCATTCCTTCATTCCTGAAAAACCTTTGCAGATGTGTGGTGCTTTTGTCAATAAAACTGATGACCTCTGGAGGAAAAATATTAATCAAAAGCAGCATCAGCTTGTTTTCTTCACATGATTGAAGAATTTTGAAATATGTCAGTTTTCTTTCAATCTCTTTGGACAAAATAAGTTCTGCCATCAGTTATGAAAGTTTCTGCTCGAACCCTGTTTGGTTCTAAGATGAGCTGAAAAGGTATTTTCTGCTTCACCTCCAGGGAAATAAAATAATTCTATGGGTATGCCACACCTTTTCTAGGAGAGCAAATGTTATGTAGAACAAACGTTGATATGCTGCTCAGGCCCCAATCTATTTGTTTGTTGTTTCATTTGGTGGAAACTCCAATCAGCATTTCAATCTAGATGTAATTATGTACCGTACAGGTGTGAAAACAAATTTTCGAGCCAATGTTCATCCCACTTAATTGTGTTCAAGTTTTTGTGATGTGCTGTCTCATTTGGAAATGACTATCAGATATCTTTCAAGCATTAAATACGATCTGATTCAATGGACTATAATAGGTAATGTCTCTCTCTCTCTCTCTCTCTGCCCCCCCACCCCACCCCTTACTTTTTCCTCTGTAGGTTCCAGTCCAACACAGCAAGTCAAGCAAACTTGTGTGCGCAAGAGCCTGATATGCGCCTTTGCCATCGCTTTCATCATCAGCGTCATGCTCATTGCAGCCAATCAGGTGCTGCGAAGTGGCATGAAGTAGGAGCAGCAGCGTTCTCAGCCTTGACCACCACCTAAAGGCTGCCTTATGGACAAATGACTGTGAAGTTAAAGCTCAAACAAACAAAAACAACAGACAATCACACAACGATAAAACAGGCTGACACAAGACTGCAGTGGTCAGGATCAGAATCTCCTAAATTACCAATGACACTAAATGTGCAGGAGTTTGTCTTGGTGACATTGCTGCAGAGACATATTGGCAATTTGCAGAGTTTCAAGGATAAGGACAACAGGACCTCACATACAAAGAGACAGTGGAAGACGTAAAGTGGACAGTTACATATCACTCTACATAATACAGCAGTATTCAGTATTCAATAGCTATGTGCATTCGAGCAGTGTTGCATACAGTATGGTTGCAGCTGTAGAGAGAAGTGTAGTGACTGTCCAGTCGTGTATTTGTCCAGTGTACCATGATTTAATTATAAATGAATAGAGAGAAATCTGTGAAATATTTTGGGAACATTGGAGAAAATGCATTCCTGAGGCTGAAATGTGTCACAATGTCCAAGGTCTGGAGTACAAAGCGTTGTGGAGATATTGTAAGGAGTGCAACATTGTTCAAAATCCACTTGGATAATAATTATAGCTTGGTAACAAATAGCAGGAATGTTGGCAGGTGTGTTTGATGGTGTGGACTCATCCACAGGTTGCAATAGGGTGAAGCAGAGTAACAGCTGTGGTCTGTATGGGCAGGTGCTTGACTAGAGACTTGCAGGACATACAGTAAACACTCTGAGGCTTTGCAGGCCTCAGAGGATGACCATCATCTATGCATGAAATGCATGGATTTAAACAGTCGTCTTGACACGTTTGTAAAAGTTCTTATCTATGTATTACTCATTATGACTGTGTAACAGAGCTGTTTCAATTACTTAATGACAACTGTGATCAATTATGTGTGGTGCGGGGTATCAGCAATCACAACAGAAGTAAATCATTCAACTGCATGAACAAGAAGGGCTGCTTTAGTACATGCTCGTAAAAATTACGTTTGGGAAAAATGATTGCTAAGCTACGGACCTTTTGCCTCACTGAGCACCAAATGACCATCTCTCACTGCCGCTGAAGAGCAAACTATTTCAAGATGTTGGGTTTGTATCATAATGTGCCACAGCCATTGTAAGAATATGCATTCTAGTTGATCTACAGTATTAGGTGATGGGGATACAAATGTGAAGGAATGTCTTTTCAGTTGTTGCCAGTCTGATTGGGTTGCTATAGAGCAATAAATGTACGTGAAATAGACATCTCACAATGCTTTGAACAGATGTGATTCCTGGAAAATGTTATAACCAGTGGACCTACTAGCTGTTAAGGTCATTGATAATACTAATAATAATAATATTAATAACATTTTCTATAGCACTTTTCAAACGACTCAAAGACACCTGTAAGGCTCTACCATGAGGCAATACCACTCTAACATTGGCTTAGAAATTCAAAAAGGGGCAGTACCGACTTATGCAGAGAGATACAAAGATGAGACAGATGAGTGCAAACCCCGTCTGTCAAGAGTATGCTCAGAGATAGATAGGAGCCAAAGGGTGTGAAACATTGCAATAAAACATTAATATTTGTGGACCATCATATGAAATTGCTAATTGGGTGTAGTTTAGAGTTTCATGCATGCATTTGGGTGAAGTCTGTCACTTAGAACCTGTATTATATATATATTATATTAACTTCAACCAAAGCTTTGAAAGGACGCAGATATATGGAAGGATCTGTGATAATAGAGCCAGGCCAAACTAGCATGGGCAACCTAGCATGGGCAGTCATAGTAAACATGAACATGTGACAGTGGGTTTTATTTAAAAAAAAAAAAATGGTCAAGATGGGAAATGGGAAAGTGAACGGGAAAAATGCCCTTAAAAAAATAAAACACTGCAATATAGAGATCTAAATAATTCATATCTCCAGAAGTTGGATCTCGCTGAAGAAGTTGGATCTCACTCAAGAGCCAGCACCTCACAGTGGCGACAGAATTAGACTATGCTATCGCCCAGAGCCAAGCGGGATAACGATTATCTGATGCACCGGGGCAATTTGTCAAAAGTGTCAAGTCTGTGGAGAACACAACTTGCTCATCTATTAACAAATACCTTTGTTTCCATTTTGCACTTTAAGATGTGCTGCAGTGCACAATAACAACTCACCGCCATGATTGTTCATCCATTTCATGGTATAGTTTAAGCATAAAGTTACTTTACCATAGATTTATCTATTTTTGTGACGAGAATGTGATGGAATTGAACATGAACTGATTGACAACTGACACTGTATCATCTGTTTTGTATTATAGTATCATTATTGAGGGAACATTGTCATGGGGAATAAAGTTCTAATAATAATTTGATTTGTTGCCTTATTCTTCGAGACACTTTGGCATCGTGCATTCACATAAAACACTGGCCATGGGGATATTGTTTATTACCAGAGCAACATGTGCAAACCAACATTTATTTTCTTTTTACAGATGAAAAAAAAAAGTAGGAATATGTTGATAGTCTATTCAGTGTTCTATTTCCATTGTACTGTACTTTGATACTTGTCTTTGGATCTTGCAAAAATGTTTATTGACCATGTGACATCTGTTCATTGATCTCACCTGATGTTCTTCTATGTCTGTGGAATGGTATTTCACATGAATAAAAGCATACAACAACCATGTTATTTGTCCATGAAATAATATTCCATTTGTCAGATCCACAATCACAGAAGCTTGAGACGACTCTATGAAATACAAGGCATCAATTTCACAATATTGATTGACCTCCTGACATTTCACATAGAAATCCATATAAACTGATGGATTTTTCAAGGGTCAGTGAATCCATGGATTGCTTTATTCCATTTTGAGATGCCTTTTGACTTGGCTGAGTGTTCTGGACCCCATCTGTCACATTTACACCAGCAGAATCATGTTTTATATCCCTGATGTCCATTGATGATAGTCAGGCTGCTCTATTCTGGCAGGCGGACGCAGCCTGGGTCAAATTACTTCAAATAGCAATTCACTACAACCTAGCTGGGTAATATGCACATGTAATGGTCTGCCTAGGTCATCCAGACAGAGCAGGATCCAATCCCCACATATATCATTATTGTGCTTTAAAGTGGCATTAAATAATCTATTGGTGACTAGCTGGAATTGCAACAACACTGAAAATGCGAGTAGGTGGGAGGGGATCGGAAGTGTCTTGAAATTAAAGTAAAAACATTAGAATGGGAGCACTTCAAAACACTTATCTCAATTATACCATGTGTTGATTTATTGATTGCCACATCTGGCACGTTTTTGGCATAAGCCTTCATCAGAGCACCGTATACATGATATACGATGAAAACACTTGTGTGCATGTTGGTTCTTTACAGCTTATCGTCCATTCCCATCCACTAAATTGCATGAAGGCACATCTATGCACTTGTACATGCAGTATGAGGCATTTCCCTCACCTCATCACACAAGCCATCCAGTGTAAATTTTGCATAGTGACTCAAAAAGGGACTGACACTATTGAAAGTTGAAACCTAATGAGGTTTAGACATAATCCCATCCTTCCTTTTTGCAGTGCATTTGAAATAGCTGCAACAGAAGAGATCCTCGCCTCGTGTGTATTCCCACGTGAATAAATATACTAGAAAGGATTTATGCAGGTATGAATTTATGGAAAAAATAAATAAATAAAATACAAAAGCATCCTATGATCACAAGACATTTATAAAATTGCTATTGTAGAGATTTGTGTAATAGTTTGAGAGTGCTTTTTCCTTCATTGTTCCATTGTCGGAATGTCACCGTCTGACAGCGGGTCACTAATAACGGCTATTTTATGTCTCCTTTACCTCATTTTACAACTCGATATGCTCTAGAAGCTTTCAAATGGCAGCATAGGGTCATGCCACAGTGAATAACGGTTTTGTCATTCTCTGAGGGAGAGGAAATAGAAAAAGTATTTCATTTCTTTTGTTTCAACATTAATCAGTTCCTGAATGCCTCAAGGTGAACACTAGTAATCAAAAGGAAATAACTGACGCGGCATTCATCTTTTTGTGGGCTGCATAAAAACCTTGGAGACACAAAACCAGCAAGCAGCCGCCAGTGTCCGCCGAACCATTATGGTAGCCTGATGATCAATGGAGGCCAGAAAATTAAGTTCCACATGACAACATAAATCATAATGGAAGAATAAAAACATAAGACTTGACGGTTTCTACATTGAGGTGAGGGAGCGAGCTTGGAAGCCTGTTTTTCAGAAGACAAGCCTAAGCCAGATATATCCCAGATACCTCTGTAGGCTCTGTGACTCACGGTGACTTTGCTACTCAACCCCCGGATTCAGAAAGAGCACTATTGCATCAGTCAGAAAAGGGCTTTTACTGAAGTTCTAGAGTTAACCAGCGCCTTTGGTGGGAACATCTCCCTGCCTGGCAGAGCTTAAAGAGCTTTTCATTAAAAAAATATCTTGATACAGTTTCAGAAGAACAAGCTAAGGTTTGACATGGTTTCGTAAACCCAGAGATGGCGCTGGCCCAATGGGTGGTGCATGCAGCACTATTGCTTTAGTCTTGGCCCTGGAAAATAACATGAAAATATGTTCAAAAATGCTCAAGATAATACCTAGGAGCTGTGTACACCCTTTGAGCTAGTTTTCTTAATCTCATCACAGCTGCATACAGGAAATGGGAAATTGATCATATTTCCTCCTTACCGTACCTAAATAACCACTAGAACTAAGCCGATGTGGTGCAGTACAGATGGTAATCAAAGTAATTTATGGATGGCAGCACAGCAGAGAGAGCTTAAATGTTTGTTTCGGGAATCTCCGACTCCATGACAGCCGTATGGATATGGATAAGCAAATGTCTAAACTAGGAGGAGAGGAAAGCTGGAAAACATTGAACACTAAATTGCTAATTCCTTAATTGTTTTCCCGTCAGGTGCATGATATGTATATGTCTGTGCAAGTGTGCGTGCATATCGGTGTCTGTTTGTGTGCATGTGAATGTGTGCAGTAATGCAAAGGCTTATTTGAAACTCATCCCCGGTATCCTAAGTGTGCATATTTTTGTTTCAGCCAGCCCTTCCAATTGCCTCTGCTCTCCTGGGTTTCTGAACACAACAGATCATTGTCATTTCCCAATAAGGTGCTAAACACATTTGCACTATCTAACTAAGTTCATCGTCAAGGGAGCGTCTGTGGTGTTTGCAAATCTCCATCCATTTGGACTGCCCAGCCTGCATACTAATGGCTGTGTTGCAATCCATACGGTACGCAGCGAGCCTTCAGAAATTGAAGTACTGTGTTTTGTAGTGGTGCATATTGCAGCATCGGCCCACATTGTTTTCAATGGAGACGTTAGCAGTCACATCAGGCAGTACTTTGAAAATCCCATGGAGAGCAGCATGATTAAAAGGACTGGTTCTCATAGCAGCGCCAGAAAAATGGAGACATCGCTCTTATCCATTAGTGATGAGCTTGTTTGGCCTCCATAGATGAAACCAGGGATCTGAGCTTATTAATGATTTATTCTGTCAATCTGAAGTTTGAGTGAGGACCGAGTTAGAATTGTTTAAATGAGCTTTTTCAAATCATCTGCAGTAATCAATAGCAAACAAAGGTGCAGCAAGCTAAAGGTATTTAGGGAAGCTCAAGGTGAAAGACCAATTGCATTGACCCAAGCTATTGTTGATGCACGCTGTATACACATTTCCTCCAAAAAATAGATCAACATTAGTTTTATTATAGTACAGACAGTAGGCTTAGTGTGGGCTTTCCCCACAGCTTCAGGATGTGCAGTGGTCATTGCAGAAGCCCCACTTATCCTGCACCTATCCTACATTAATACTGCAAACAACTCACAAAACTCTACTGTCTTTCAACCAGACCAGTCCTTGTAACATCTGACAGCTGGAAAGAGAACAAGACTTTATTTTTCAATACCTTTCCTCTTCAGCGAGTTGCTGTAAAAGGTTTTGTATCTCTGCTCTGTATCTCCTCTAGGCTTGACTGGCTTGGCTTGACTTGACCTCCACTTCCTGTGGAGGAAGTGAAAGGGCAAATTTGATCAATGCAAAAAAAAAATTTGATCAGTCAATAAGTTCCAATGGTTAATCGACACAGAATTTCTGTAGTCAGGATCAGCCATAATTTACACGACAGGTATTTGATATAGCGTCCTCGTCTGCACCCCTCACACACACACACACACACACACATTCAAACACCCACACACATTGACATTTAAGACTACACTATTACAGTATAACAGATTCCTGAGCTTGGGGAGGGAATCTGGCAAAATAATGCATCTCTGGCAAAGCCAATCAGTGTCAGCTCTAACTGCATACTAACAAACACACCTCAAGTCTAAATAGACTTCCACGCAGCCGCACATCAAAACATCAGATAGCTCTAATCTGGGGAATAACATCTCTGGCTAGCTCGTTCTGCCCTATCCTCCCTTTTCACAGCTCAGTAGATAGAGAGTAATCAACAGACTTCCAGGAAACCAAACAATGTTATATTTCCTGACAATTTGACCTGAGGTCAAGGCCTGTTTACTTGTTTGGGCGTGGGAGTGGGGACATTGATGTCATCGGATGACAAAGAGGGTTTGGATTTGATGGAAGCAGACTGAGTTGCTGTTGATGTTTGGCCAGCTGCAGCTGCCAGAGGGTTCACGTTTTCTTTTTTCTACTGGGGTTCTTTTAATCTGGAAGAAGAGCCTTGGTGTGGTAAGATTAAGGAGAATGGTTGGGAGATTAGCTTCTTCTGGTTTAATGTCAAAGGCCTCCAACAGAGGCTTTGCACTTGGGTCACAAATCTACTAGCACCATCATAGAGGTCCACTGGAGAACTGGCTGTGTGCAAATAATGATTAAAGGCAGTCTACGAAAGATTTCTGCTTTAATCCAGCCTGCAATCTTCTCAGTAAGTCAAAAGATATAGCAACTTGAACTGAGACAACATTATCATCACAATCTCCACAATCTGGCCATCAAGCCACCGTGAGTTATGGAGATATGCTTGGTCTCATTGTTGTTAATTTATTTACAGCGATACAAATTTTCCTGACAGTTTCCAGTGTGTCATATTTTGACTGTCTCTGGGAATGGCGTTGGTGGCATTATCATTCACGGTATCGTCATGGACTGGAGCCAAGAGCTTGATTGGCTCAGAAGTCATCAAACCTCCAGTTTTAATTGAATTGAAGCTGCTCTTTCCCAGGAGTCTGCCACTGACCTATGGCTGGAAAATCCTAATCAGAGACTTAGGGATATGGATGAGATTAACTGGAGGGTTTCAAGAAGACTTTAATAGGGAGCAAATGTCAATACATCAAATCTTACCTGTGATACGACACTATATTCATGGTCACAGTTAATGTTTCTTTATTTCAGATTGAGTGGGTGCCATTCAGGAAATCACACCATGGCGCACAAAATCATACACTGAATTATGTTTCATGCCAAACAGTTGCTCTGTTCCGATCACAAAAATCTATCTATCTATCATGTTTGTCAAATATTACCCACTTTATATTTCTCTTTGAAATCCGGGGCTTTGCATAGAGAATTGACAGGCAGAGAGTTTTCAAAAGCCTGGCATCACCCTCTGCCATGTTTTTCCCAAACTGTTTGTCAGCTTAGAGGCAGATCATCTGAGTTACTATCACAGTTAAAAATGTTTTCCCATAAGTGCCAGAGGAGAATTCTCAGAAGCCCAATGGCTTGCATATCAGATGCTGCTTCAGCTCTTGCTGCCCCCGACAAAAACATACCAGCACACAGGAACCTGCAGAAAATAAGAGATTCTCTCTTTTTTTGTGAATGAATTATTTACTCAAAAATGAATACTTGTGACTTGTGTGTGTGTGTGTGTGTTTGAGATGTGACATGCAACGTTTGATTGCATTCCACCAATCAATTAGCGTAAAACTTACCTCTCAAGAATCTCACACTTCACAGGCACCCGTACTTGAATGGTTTCCTCAGAACACACCTCAAACAGACATCAGAACCACACCAGAATCAAATAGCTGGCAGGCCTGCGAGTGTTTCAGCTCAGCTTGGGAGTGAGACTCTGCTCGTCTGCTGTGTTTTAGAGAGGACCAGGTGAGTACTCACATTCAGTCATATTGTAAAAAATCCTTAGTTAGTTAGCATTGGTCAGAAACCATAAAAGGCAGGGGATGTAATTGATCACCTCTAACTTCACCTGCTCTATCAAGGGATAAATGTGTTCGAGAATGGCAGGTTGTCCAGTTTCCACAGAAATGCCCCATAACCAGAATCAATCAATCAAATGAAGCTTTATTTACATTGCAGCTTTTGTACAAGATTGCAATACAAAGTGCTTAACATTAAAGCAATGAAACATAAACAAAGTTATTTAGCAAAGATGTTCAACAAAGTGTTATGCCTGTTTTCTGCATTTCTGGTGATCACAAAAAAGTGTTTTTTGTATTTATTTAAGATTAGGTCTCCAGTGAGGTTAAAGTTAGTGGTGAAATGTAATTAACCTTTAAGGTGAAAATATTGCCAGAAAATTACAAGTGTGGATCCTCTTTGTCACATATACCACAGCAAACAGCAAACAACAAATCCAGTCTTAGAAAACAATTTTCAAACACCAGATCCTTGAGTGAAACAAACCCCCTCTCAACTGAAAAGCAAATTCAAAATGAGGTAACATGCAAGTACCTCCATTCAAAACCTCTCAAAGTATTGCACAATAAAGTCTCTATATGGTTTGCTGTGGAGGCGATACATACCCTTGTGCCACCGAGCTCTGAGGATTTCACAGAGCTGCTCCCTGCTAAAATATGAATCTGTACGGTGAGTGGAGGAAGTGAATTTCCCAGCCGTTCCCTTAACCCAGGTAATCAGACCCAAATTGAAAATGTCCCGCTGCCGCCAATTTCTGTCCGAGTCTCAATATTCGCTGCTGCCAGTACGGTGGCAGAAAAGGTGCAAATAATGTAAGTGGCTGATAAATGTGACTTGAATTTCGTGGCCCTATGTCATTTAGAGTTAGTAATTGGGCAATATGTATTCTGTTCCTCTAAAAGGCAGCCGTAATTCATATTGGTTTGAGAAGAAAAGCACTGGTGTCATAGGTGTGGCATCGAATAATGGAGCTATACATGTGTTCCCATCAACTATCACATTGCCATTACTTTTCAGACGCCAGGCCCTATAATATCAGTCATGTCTGGGGAAATGAGTATGAAAGATTGAGACATGTCCCAAAGGATGTGCCATATGCTCGCAGTTTGAAACTCCACATAGGCTCACAATATAGTCTTGAAAGTATTTCACTCCAGTTGCTAATGGAAACAGGTTACTGGGGGCTGTAGAGGTGGGCAGTTTAGGGTATATTCTTGTTTAAATGAATACTGTTTTCTTTAAAGTTCAATAGTGTAATGAATGCTTATAGTGAGTAGTAGCTGAATTACAGCGGTTTGTGTGGGTTAAAACTCATTTCAGCCACCTGGGATTAAGGAGATGGGAATATTTCCAGGCATTTTGTCAGGGCGGGTGAGCTCCCCACCATGGGGGATTACTGAAATAGGAGATGAGGATATCGCTGTGATGTCCTGGATGTTGTTTCCCATTGGCGCTTAGCACAGCCTCGTCAGTCCATGGGATCACATTCTGTGATTACCTCTGAACGGTACCCAATCATAATTAAGAAGACGACTAAGCCCAGCTGATGATGCTACGCTGTGGCATGGGAAAAAGAGGTAAAAAAGAAGAAAACATCTTGCTCGGAAGTCGCAGCCCATTTTCAAAGGATGGTAAGAAGCACAAGGGAAACAATATGTTTGGTGAGATAGGAAGCATTACATCCCCAGACTCTCCCAGGCTATTATTCACTGCACTCCACCAATGAAAGGCAATTTGATGAGGCAAAAGGTGCAAAGAGCTGCCTCAGATGTGACCAGAGTCTCCAAGGGGAATTTCAATTCCTTATTTCGCCACCACCTGGCTAATCTTCTTCCTCTCCAACCTCCAATGGAGTTCATACTTATTAAAACAGAATAAAGAAGCAGCCGAATAGACCAGTGATTCCTGCTGGATATACTCTCTGGAGAATGGGGACGGTGAAGGCAATGCTATTACACAGGCCTACATTTCAGACACCAGTGTATCAAGAAAAATAAGCTTGACGGAGAGACTCTTTCTATTTCTGTTTAGAAATATGATTACTGTATTTCGTTGACAACCTAGTGAAGGTTGTTACTTGGGGAGAAAGGAAGAAAAAATATTGCTGTCACTGTCAAACTAATTGTGATACCTTGGTATAATTACCTTAAATAAATGAGACCATGGACGAGACGATGAGTAGCCTCTATCTCACGCCAGTGGTATTGTTAGTGCTAATGATTTCCCATTGGATTTGTTTTCTCTTTGGCTTTACTGAAAGGGGTAAACATGTTGGGAGTGATTTTCCCATCAGCTTTTCAATTCATTCTACCATTGGAGATTGTGAGAAACCCTGAGAGCTTTAGCTGTTTGGGCAGGAAGAACAGCGCCCTCCACCTGTTTTGTGCTGTAAAGCAAACTCTTTTTGTGCTGTAAAGGAATCCAGCAGATTTCCCTCCAAATACGACCTGGTGGCACACAATGTAAAATGCAGTATAGAGGCTGGTAGAGGCTGCCAATCTTCTCAGCTATAGTCTCCTTTTTTTATGGTGGCTATGACAATGTCTCAAAATGAATGTGGTAACGATTTATTGATGTTAAAATGCAACAGATAGCACTGCTATAGCTACATTTGTTTTGTGTTTTTTAGTGCTCCTTTGCTCCTTTGTCGATTTGTGATTATCCTAACTCTTTCGGTCCACTTCTGTTTGCCTATTCTATGTCTGGAGAGGATTTCACTGCATACTGCTAGACAGCTGTTGTAGAGTTGAAGTGCCAAATTCATTTGAAAGCGTCTTTTTGTATGAACACCTCAAAGATGCCGGTCAGTACTTTCAATTTTTTGCTCTTCCTCAAGCAATACTTAACCTCAGGTTTAGGATAATATCATCTGAGCAGCCTGTACTTCATACAGTGGTAAGCATCCTTTAAGCGCTCCGTGCATCTGTTTGCATCTATTTTGTGTTAATATTGCAGCAGCCACTGCAGCTTGTTGTTTCTTGAATGTAAAGTACAATGAAATAAGCATATTGCATAAATTGTGGCTCTCAAACAACCAGCTTGTTATTTCATGCATCACATTCCAAATAATTCCTCCCCAGCAAAGGCAGACACTTGCTGTAGTGCAGTATGCTTGTAGAGAATGACTTATATCGTGGCTACATTTACAATGGGAACATACCAAAAAAGCGGGCAAACCTCACAATCTGAAATCGGTTTACATGTGACAATAGAAAGAACCTATAGACAGGAGGTATAGATTAGCACATAATAATGTGTATCATCTATAACTGTTGACAGGCCTAACCTTTATTCCTCTGATGAGGACATGTGCTGCATGATAATCTGGTCTCTACTGGACTTTGCAGCACTGTCAAAACCTCCCTATCCCTCTTTTGGTTGCTGAGTGCCACTGTGTGGTCATAAATATTTAATACAGTTCTGCTGCAGTTCCATTCAAACGCTTTCACTTTACAAACACAAATGAATTCGATTCACGCATCCCACTTCTTATAAAATCAGTGTAATACAATGTAGAAACCATTTAGAAAAGAATTAGCAAAGTTATTTGTACACATGCACACATCAGCATGTCATTCCAGAAATAATCACACCATTCCACCCAGCACCAGCCTCCATCCCACCATGAAAACATCCGCCATTAAAGGAAAAATCCACCCTAAAACACTTTAACACTGTTAAAAAAACAACTATTGACAATGTACCTTGCATTTTTTGGTCATTTTTGTTGTTTGTTTGGTATTGTTCCTATTCCCAGGCTAAACGCAGATGGCATGACATTACATCAAGATATTTCCAGTGCAGCTACAATGGAGTCTGATAGCAGAACATTTTTCAGATATCTAACATAATTTTTTCTAACATCATCAGTAAACATCAGGTTTTGGTGTCAGTCCCTCACAGTCAAAGAGCAAGGGCTTCTTTCTAGACTCACCATTTTGCACCAATGTTCAACAATCATACAGGGAGAAATCCATTGTACAAGAGGAAGAGATCATAGACACGCCCCAATGTTCACAGACTTGTCGCCTAGCTGGCTCAATTTATATGCCCATACAACCACCTTTAATTGAGGGCAACAAGTTCATGCCCTTTCTCTGGGGGTTGTTGAAAGTCATTCTGGGAAACGTAAGAAATCACTGAAGTAGAAGTAGAGGAGGCCCGTTGAGGGAAAGTAGGTACAAGAAAAAAAGCATTGAACACCACAAATTGAAGCTATCTAACAGTGTAAGAGTATCCGAGGGTCGTTTTTCCTTTAATGGTACACATTATTGATTGGTGACATTGGCAGCACGCTTCGATGGTAGGGCAGTCCATAGACAGGACTCATCTCTGCGTGGCGGAAGCTCTCCACCTCGCCAAACTGGCGCAGGTGGAAGAGGAGGGTGAGCTTTCGGGTCATGGTCCTGAGAGCCAGGAAGGCGGCCAGGATCTGGGCGAACAGGAAGAGGAGGTAGAGGGAGTGGACGGCTCTTTCCAGGGGCAGGATGATAATTCCCTCATCAGTCACAAAGAACAGCAGCACAGGCAGCTGGAACATGAAAGACAGCAGCCAGAAGGCGGCCAGCTCTGGCACCTGATGACAGAGAGATGGAGAGATGAGAGAGAGTTGGAGTTGGAATTGGTGGACAGAGGTGAAGCAAAGATGGAATAGTTAGGCACCAAGGTTTGGTTGTATCCACATGAAAGCACACACACATAAATTCAACGGACAGTTGTAGCCAAGGGCTGATTGTTTACGCACACAGACAGAATGCTCAAGCAGCCACTTCCTTCATGGTGTTATTCAGGAGACGAGTACATAAAGGAGATCTGTCTTGTGGTTCAGAGAGGATGTTGGTTTGAATTACCCTTTCTCTGAGGTTGCCAATGTAACCAAGATAAAGTCGGGCCACTTCAACGACTGTCACGAGGATCATCCCGGTTATGAGGAGAGCCTGGTAGTATCCAGGCAGATAACAGAACTAGAAAGAAAGCAATCAGACGAACTGTGAGTCACGGAAAGATATGACCATATCTTTATATATTTTAAAAAAAGTAAACTGCTGCCTGAGGAAGTGTATGCACTCAAAATGTGTTGCATGTATTTTATCATCTTTGCAACTGTTAGCTTAAAAAAATAGCACTCTTTTTGCTTTTCAAGTGGTTAGTCTTTTCATCTCTTTCTAGTTTATGCCTCCTTGGGAAACATTTGCCTTTCTCCACCTTTCATGTTTTTTTCACATCTTTAAACCTGGACTGGAATGTGAGAAATCCAGTTTACCAAGTTTTCCAATGCTTGATTTCCATGTGCCATGTGCATCAGAAAATTCAGTGGTCTAGTTCTTTTGCAAATACTATATATACATTTGAAACTAAATCTTTACCTGAAGTGGCATTATTAAATATTTCTAAAATATAAGGGATCCAATGTATGAAAGCATTATATTGCCAATCAAGGATTTAAGTTATTTACGCTCCTGTAAAAGGAAAATAATTTGTAAATTATTTTGTCAGACTAGGTGTCACTTTTGTCAAAAGGCATATATATCTGATTTTGGTATGAATCAAGAGTAACCTACCAACCAACCTTTAATTCCAACATGACAACAGCAGAGAACCACCAACAGGGAAAGTAAAACATGTTGAAGTAGAGCAGCATCTGCAGGGGAAGGTGAGACACCAGCTCGTTGACCACTGAAGAAGAAGGATGAAGAGTAAGAACACTTACAACTCGCTATTCAACACTCATTGTGTTGATAAGAATATTGACAATAATGTCAGCAGTTGGTAAAGTGTGAGTGATGCTTTTCAGGGCTATGCTGTGTAATGTAGGCACCAAAAAACACACAATACACTGCAATACACTATAACTGTTATATAGCATATAGTTAAAGTACTGTGCAAAAGTCTTAGGCACATTCTGTAATGTAACTCTGTAAAGTGAAGATGCTTTCAAAAATAATGAAATGAAAAGTTTCTAAATCTAAAAAAAAAAAAAATCACTATAAAGAGCAGTAATGTAAAACACTAGAAAACAAATAAAATAAACATCTAAGACCAAATTTATATTAAAAAATCTAGGGTGCCTAAGACTTTTGCACAGTACTGTGTATAATGCAGTTGGTCTACAAATACTATACAATACTATACTATACTATACTATGTTATGCTATGCTATACTGTACTATACTATTTAGTTATATATACTGTATATATACACATATATTCTAACTTAATTCATTTAAAATATACAATATACATTTTTATATTACAGTAAATTATAAATAATTATATACAGTGTATATATTTTGATATTTTCATTCCTATGTATGTTTTTCAATCTTATTACAAAATGAATCACAAACATTGCTACATGGTACCATACAACTAGAAAAGGCAAAGCAGAGATTCAACACTGTGCGCGGAAATGGTAACCAACCAGATCTGTCGTCCTGCTCCCTGGTAAAGTCACTGTCCCCTGTCCTGTTGTTGGTGAAGACTGAGCCTCCCACATAGGCCAGGCCCATCCGCAGGTTCTGGGGAACAGGGGAGTAAAACACAGGCATTGTGGGTCGAGCTGCTCCTGTATGACCATGCTACGCTGCCAGTTACTGTAACAGTAGTCCAAGTCTGTGTTTGTGTTTCAGTGTCTTCTGCTAATCCTCGCGGTCTTCAGACCTGCACAAATGCACAGATACACATGCACACACACGGACACACACACACACACTGGCAGACACTAGTGATAATCAGATTATAGGGAAGGAGGCTGTCTGAGGATTAGGCTGAAAATGTGGTGTGGCAGTTTGTCAGTTAGTGGCCATTTATAACACATAGCATTCAAAACAGGAAATCTCTTGATGCTTCATTTATGTCAAGAATAAATATATTCACCACAGATAATATAAATCGAAAGATTCATGATTTGTGAGACCCAGTATGTGTGAGTGTATATTTTCTGTGTGTACATACACTGTATCTTTGCAACTTCAAATGCTCAGTATTAGTCCATCTGTTAGACAGAAACATTCCAGCTGACTAGTGAATGAAGAAGATGAGGCACACTGAATGCATCGATCCACTCAAATATTTATTCCACATTTTTATTTTCAATTCAACTTTTGACCAGAGTGACACAGTAATGGTTGAAACCCTGCACACTGCATCCAGTCTGCAAGTCCTCAGACTGGGGCCTGGCTTATGGTGCTGGCCTTGGGGCCCCACTCGTCATTATGTGACTAGGGTGCAGTGGCGGGATCTGGCCGCCAGGTGTCCTCACAGCTCGTCCCTGGGGGTGAGAAGGGGGAAATGCTGGAACTCCTCCGGCACCTCCTCCCCTTTCCGGGACCTCTTATAGAAACCCAACGAGTCCAGCAAGCTACTGATCTCGTCTGCCTTCATTTTCTTCACGGGAACCGTCTGAAGTACGTGGGGAGGAAAACACACACACACACACATTCACATTCATTTGGAGACACAGACAAAGACATGAAAGCATGAAAATATACATACATGGAAGATATACACATGCATGCAGACATATATAGATATCAGTCTAGTCTTAATATATATCAGTGTGCTGGATGTATATGACTGCATGCACATGGATATACTCGTGTACAAAACTGGGCTTTTATTCAATCACAAATATCGGTCAGTCATGTCGTTCACCATCGAAATGATAGAGGTTCCTTTTCTTTGCAGATCTTATTTTTTACATTTAATTGTTCAGTTATGTTTTTTTGCAAATTAAATTTAAAGACCGTAAGGTATCCCTGCCACTCGATAGGTGGTGTTGGTCTCCCTGCCTTAAGGAGCGCCTAAAATAATTTCATGAGTCTGGGTTTCAGTGGGAAAGTTTTAGTGTCACATGGTGGTCTAAATGCTGTCTCAGAGGCTTTTTCCACCCTGGGGGAAAACACCAAATACCTGTCACCATAACTTACAAACTTTTTCTCTCGGTCTCGCTCTCTCAACCACAAACTTGGTGTCAGACGGAGGATCTGATATCAGATGCTGCAATCTTAAAACTTCCCAACATGAACCTATCTTGACATCTTGTTCCTGAGATAAGCCTGTCTCCTAGCAGATGGGTAAAAGATTTAAAAAAAAACATCCTATCACATCTCACCTGAACGACCTCGTCCTTTTCGTTGTAGAATATCAAACGGGGATTCTTCTCCTCAGATGAATCATATTCCAAGTTGTGGCTACAGAGGGAAGGAGGATCAAGGAAAAACGACAGCTAGGCAGTGTTGCAAAGAATAAGCCACATCCATATCTTTCCCTATTTTTAAACAAACGTCATTCAGCATTATTTCAAGACAGGTGCACGGCTTGGTAGAGCAATGGCTTGGAAACTTCCGGTGCTTTGAGGCACGGAATGAGCTGGCACTGGACTTGGCAGCTTACTAGGAACATTGTTGTGTTCATCGGGGAGGTCATGAGAGAAATCCAAGGCCCTTTTAGGTCGGTCATGGCTTAACAAAACCTTGAGCAGCATGGAACAGCAAAAGGATACTATAATGCCCATCGCTCCATGAGAAAATGATGGAGCTCGGGCATTTTCTTTATGCCTCATCCCACCACACTGGGAGCCTACAGGGATGACAAAAGACATTCTCCATGGTTCATTCATCGTGTGATCAAAGGTAGCAGAAATAGGTTTCATATCTCAGCAGTATACATGCCCGGGAGCACAGGGCCTGTTCCTGATCTCAATCAATATCACACCTGATCATTTTACGGTTGCATTCTATTGTTTTGCCCCTGTGAACTGTGCATAAGGCCTTGCTTGCCTTGTACCATTTTATGTACATGGCGGTTTAATTCTGATGCATGTTACCCATTTTCTATACAGTTCCATCAGTACTCACCAGCAGTTTACCCCTGGCTATCACAGGCTTCTCTTCAACCACTGTGTCGTTGATATTTTCCGACCCCCTGACAGAGAAGGCAAGAGTGAGCACCAAGAAGGCCCACATTTTATGACAAATTAGTGTCTTTGAGTCCTTTTGCCTAAGTTCTAACCAATACTATACACCCCTTAATCCACTTGGACAATTTCTCAGGGTGGACTAGACCATGAGACATTCTCATGGGGGGTAGAGCGCCCACTTGCAGTATATTTTTCACCCTTTCATCTTTGTTTTTCCTTTAAGTCATGCTTGATAATCAACGCAATGGGTGAATTGTTAGCAAATTGTTATAAGTAGGCTTGCTTTGCTGTAATCTTGGATGTTAGGCTGATTTTGATTTTTCAAAACCCAACTATAAGCCCCTGACTAACTTTATAGTTTCTTCCAAATTAGATATCGTGGCGCAAACCTTTCAGCATCTGTGCTCTTATCACTTTTTCCCATGGTGGTCGATGACCAGTGAAAGCCAACCACATTCTTGAAGCTGCTGAAGGCTGAACTGGACTCAATATATGATAGTCTTTCCTGAATCTAGATTAAATTCCTCAATAATTTAAAGTATAACTATTGATTTTACTGCATGGGATGCAATGCACAATGAAATTCCATTTTGTGCCATTGTATGAAATCATATTTTATTGATAGCACAACATATTTACATTGTGTTAACACACTGGAAGAGGCGTTTCTGTTCTTCAAGTTTACTCAACTCTTTCTATGTTGTGGAAGGCAAGTATACTAGGTCACCACAAGAGGGAGGTAACACCCACATGTGCATTTCCTGGCAGATTGGCGAGTAAAATGTACTTCCAAATCCTAGCCACAGACAATTATGTTTCCAACAAAAATAAACCATTCCTGACTGGAATGCTGAAGCAAAACCATCTTTCTCTCTCTATCTTTTCCAGACACAGAGCTCTGAAGCCCAGACTCTCGCGCTCGGCATGTGCTGCTCGAGATGATGTGTCAAATGGCAGTAAAGCAGTCCCCATTTTAACAGGGTTTCCTCCCCTTGGCAGCCATTGTAAATCTGCGGCCCGTACAGCTCTCCTTTTTGGATTGGATTTGTACTTTTGCATCTTTATTTATTCTATAAAGTCGCAGCTGTGTTTCTCACAATGCAAGTTTGGCCCACCAAAACTTTAAAGGAGTGCATTCAAACATGAATTGTTGATTTGTTTCAAATCACAGATTCATGGAATCTGGAGAAAGAAAGTTGGAGAGAGAGAAAGAGAGAAAAGGAGCAGAAAACACACTGCTGGGTGGGGGTGGGGTGATCCTGCTATGGCTCTGTGCAGGCTCCTTAGCCTATATGTGCGGATGCATACCATATGTGTTCACAGTCTTCATGTTCCAGCTTATATCACATGGTGCTTGCCAAAAAGAGATGTTATTATTATTAATCTGCTGACGAAGGTGAAAACAGAGTTGTACTAAACTGGAGCATTGCAGGGTACAGAAGTAGTCGATGAAAACATGTACAGAATGCACACAGAGCGACTCTTTCCATTAGGATAGTCACAAATTGCAATACTTGCAGCTGGCATGAGATCAAACAGTGAAACCCCTCAGTGTAATCCTGCCTCCTTCAGAGAGCTTGTTATAGACACACACTTCCTGTTCCTCCAAAAGTAGCGGATGTGCCAAACCAGCAGTGTGTGTGTGTGTGTGTGTGTGTGTGAATTCATTTTATGTGTGTGTAGGCTCTTCTGTTTGTCTATTTGACCATGCTCTTGTGCCTGAGTGTGCGTATATCTGAGTGAGGAGGGGGAGTCCATGTGTGAATTAGAGTATATACTCTCTTTTGAATGTGTGTGTGAGTGTATGTGTTTGATCCTATCTGTCTGGACCCCCAGGGCTACTGGAGGGAAACCTGCTGCCTGTCTGCCTGCCCTAGTAAAGTCTGCCCATAAAGAAGAGAGGCAGTGTGGAGGGAAGTGCCGGCCATATAACAAGAACACAATGCTCGTGAGTGTGCTGTATGTGTGTACTGTACATTACGTGGTACATTATGAAAGTTCAAGCCTCGAGACTTTATTATCGCTAATGGGAAAACAGGTTTGCAGCAGATTGTCAGACACAGTACATAAAATAGACTTAAATGGGTTAAAAACATAATAAATAAAATAAGTTTGGCCTATGAATCTGCTGGTTTGATACTGGACTGCTTGGAGTGCTTATATAGGAGATTGTACTTTGATCAGTCAGCAATTTTGACGTTTTTTTTGATTTTATAGATTGTTGGTCTGCAATCATGTTTGTCATGATTTCTTGACCACATCTCCCTCGAAAAACACATTTGTAATCTCAATGAGACTAACCTGGTTCAATGAAGGTTAAATAAATAAAAAAATCACAATAAGTCAAAAGATAAAAAGAGGGGAATGGAGTGGTCTATCTGTGACAGTTACTGTTAGCAAGTTTACAGCGCGTGGAATAAATGAGAAGTTCGATCTGTCTGATTTAGCTTGTGGTTGCCTGCAGCTACGACCTAAACTAACTGGCTCAGTGTTCCCCACACAGGGTGTCCAGGTTGTGTCTATGAGCCTCTGAGCTTGGCAGAGGACCTGTCTTGTTTAGGCATCAATCAGGATGGTTTGAAGCCAATGATCCCTTTTCCCACTTTTCACCATACTGTTGAAGGTAAAGGCCAGAGAGGGGTGTTAGCTTTTCCTAATGATGATGGCTGATTTGCTGGCGTGTATAGATGCCATACATACATGGTGTGATGGGATATTTAAGACGGGGTAGTGTTAAAACGGAATATTGTTGTTTACTGGTCAAGAGTGTAATCTGATTTTAAAAACAGTCCAATGGCTACCAATTTACAACATTTTAATCTAAATAAAAGTCATTTTTCTCTCTTATTGATTATTGATCATGACACAATAGTAATTCAACTTATGCTGAGTTCATGAAAGCTTTTATTTGCTGTTCTAAACACCCGGGTCTGGTAGGCTTTTCCTGGGCCGAATCCTCTGGTGCACAGGAAGTGATGCGTTTTGCGTAGCAGCAACAGTGGTTTGTTTAGAATAAATAGAAGAAGAACTGGGTAGTTAGCGTGAGCAGCGATAGCCACCGTGGCTGAACAGACAAAGAAAAGAGCGCCACCTACAGAAACTCAAACTCCATCAACAGAAAATCCAAGGAGAAAGACGTCACAGTGCTGGACAGTACTGTTTGATTGACAGGTGATCTCTGGGAAGAGCAGTGAGAAACACCACAGCAATGAATGCTTGGCACCAAAGATGGAGACAAAATAAAAGTACCTAGGTTTTCGTGGATTACCACTCAAACATATTGGATGAAGGTGTGCTGGTAAAGTTTCGCTGTCCCATGACAAATCTGGGACAGCAATGACAAACGATGTGTACAAATTGCTCATGCTATTTTGAGTGGTAGAGTAGCCTAGTGGTTAAGGAGACTGTCCTGCCCGTGTTGGCGTACATCCTCTCTGCTGAAATGTCTGCTGACCCTGACCTCTGGCCTTCCTCGAGGGGGGGCAAATTAAAAGAGCACTCCTCTGTGGAGATCAAATAACTATCACATTGTTCACGCAACAACAAACACTCTTATCTTCCTTATGCACACACCAGAGCTTTGTCAGTGTTTATGACTTAGAAATATACCCAAGCACACACTTGGAAGAATGCAGCAGTGACAACTTGGCACTTTAATGTAGGTCAAAATGTAGGTCAAGTAGGAATAACTTCACTGGCGAAGAGTCCAGTGTTTACATATCTAAATGGGGAGCAGGATAAGATGATAGGTAGGCGTGGCAGTGACATCATGGCGGATGTGGGATGTGGGGGTGTGGCGATGGGTGGGGGGGTGGAGGGATTTGCAGTGATGGATGTCCAGTTGCTGACCACATCAGAGGAGCCAGGGGCAAACAGACGGCCACCGCTGCTCCCCTCCCTCTAATCTCAGCCTGGATAATCAGAAACACATGGCTCCCCATAAAGGCTCCAGTGTTGTCCTGTGCAGTAGAGCGGGGCTGTGGAGGGTTGTGCACACACCAGCGCACATGCAGTGACTGTAAATAGATGTGTGTAAAATGAACAAACAAACACCAATTTGTGCCAATGCATTGCAAGCCCATACATACATCCATATCCATATGGTTGGTAAAAGCAGTAATGCACTGACACACATCTATCATATGCAAGTGGATGCACTTACTGACAGACCTAAATGTGCACGTGCGCACACACACATACACGCTAAGGCAGTCTGCTTGGAGTCTGTGGAGGGGAGAGGAAGCGTAACGTCTCACTGAATTAGCCGTGGATAACAAGGGTGTGAATACTCATGACCTGGACTCTCAGTCACAAAGATGTGATAAGGCAAATCTGATGTGGTTTGAAAAAGAAGGGAAAGCCCGCGGGCCAAAGACGAGTAACTCTGCTGTGACGTGATTCTGTGACTGATCTTGGCACAGATGGGGAGTTAAAGTTTACGTCTCAAACAACAAAGCTGTTGTAAGCTGTGTTGGTCACAGATAGGACTGATCGTTGGGACAGTTGGGGTTCAGTGCGTAAAAACATTAAACCCTTCGCTTATTTTCCTCGGGTTTGGACAGACACATTCAGTCTTGTGATCATTTTCCATCCCGATATCTGGAATAAGGCAGCAGTTTTCTCTCTGCTGCTCCAGGTTGGAGACAGAGAGAGAGAGAGAGAGAGAGAGAGCGAAAGGGAAAAAAAATCTTTGGGTAAGCCTCTGGAATTATGTGAAAACTGAAACCTCAAGCCACACTATGAAGTCTGCAGTCCCGGTTTACTGCACAGATAGCGGATGGATGGGTGTGTGAGGGAAGGAAGGATTGGGGGAGGGGGAGAAGGAAGAAGGAGCGAATGAGGGACGGAGACCAAAAATGAGGACTATTGAGAAAAAACGAAGGAGGGAGAGAGAGAGAGTAGAGAGGATTTACTAAGCCAAAAGCAGTAATGAAAGAAAGAAAGAAAGAAAGAAAGAAAGAAGGAAAGAAGGAAAGGAAGGGAAATAGAAAGAGAGAGACAGGGCATCTGCATCTGACTGATCTGCTTTCTATTAGTCCAAATCCTCTCCCCAACACACTCGTTCCACAGAATTATGCTGACAAAAGGGGAAAATCCAGGGCAATTTGAAGTCCCAGACAACTGTTTGCACACCCCTCTGTCAAAAAAAAAAAATGTGTGTCTGGATGTGGAGAGTGATTGTGGCTTAATTCATATCCACGTTGAGAAAACTAGTCAAGATGAAAGCTAATTAACGCGTGCACGCGTCCTCCAGAAGCCGAACGCCACTTCAATACTGATTCTTCATTCTGTCCCGAACAAGTCTGTGTTAATACGGTGGAGCAAAGTGAACTCAACTGAACAGCACCCTCTTCGATCTCATACATGAATCTGGTAGACTTGACAGTAGCAGTGCGGATATAGCTTATCACTGGAGAGCTGAGCCTCCTTCAGTTTCAGTGGAGCAGCTCTTTTGACCTAGTTAGAGCACGTCACCAGCTTGTCTGAGCGTCTATTCGGGAGGTCAGCCTGTAGTGTGGTTGTCTTTAACCAGTGCATTAGGAAGGGCCTATTTTAGCTTGGTGCCATTGCGAGGGAATTTCGGGGCTATTATAATGACAGTCTTAAATCATCGAGTGAGTAGATGTCACTGGAAATCTATAAACACACATTTGATGCTGGCGCTATTTCCCCCTTCGGGTTGTGCACTGACCTCAGTTCTCGGTGGTTTTGGCCCGCGAGAAGCGCCAGCTCCATTTCCAGTAAATGTCATTTCATAGTTACTGCATTTCCACAGGGCTGAGAAACAGCGTTTAACGTGTAAGGGGGACTGCAATTAGACAGTGTTTCTCGCAGACAGCGTGTCGACAGGGATAAGAGACGAAAACAGCCTTTTCAAATGTCTGTTGGCCATGTCTGATGCAATGAATCAGCCAGGGAAATGACTGCATTTTAGGAAATCATACTGAAACAACTGCACATTTGTGTCAGACAGTTACATAGTCAATTGCTTGAACACTAGAACAAAAAGCAATTTCAAATTGGAACTGTCAAAACCTCAGACCCCTCAATAGTGTTGATATTTTCAAAAAACTACTGTGCCAAGCTTACAATTACTCAAAACTGATCATTTCAACAATAAGCTTTCAAAACAAGTACAGGGATTTTGTCATGGAAAAATTCTGTGACCACATGAAATGGCAACTTTGTTTACTGAGCATATCTCTGCATGCATGCATGAATGCCATCTTACAAGAAAACAACTGAAGTGAAGTTGATCTATTTACCTCAACTTACAAAAAACTGCTCAACTCCAGCCACAGTAAAATTAATATTTTCAACCCCTTTCAAGTGTAACTCTACTCCACTTTCTTTCTGCTTTGCATTGCAGAAAATATTTGTCTTTTTTTCCCCCTCACTCATAAATTTTTTTTTCTTCCTCTCCTTGCAGGGGCTGAAATGGCTACCAGATGTGGCTCCAATCTGTTCCAATCTGTTCCGCCATAGCAACGCGGGGATCGGAATAGGTTTTCTGAGTCCAGGGGCTTTTGGCTGACTCATAGGGGGCTGAGTTTTAAAGCCTCGCTGTTTCTATAGACTTGGCACAACATAGGCGTCCCAGCTCCAAGTCATGTTTAGACTGGCAGCCAACATGTCACTGAACCCCCTTCCCACACTCCTAACCCTGACTTTTTGACCACCCTTTGAGTTATCCCGTATAGTCGCTCCTTTGTGCTCTTTTATTTTTGCACCAATGTGAATTTATGATTCACACATAAACTTTCAATACTGCGTCAATAAAATGAGCAAAATATTACTCTTAGCTACAGAAGGGGTATGAAAACACAGAAGTTCTATGATCACATGCGCTTTCCCGCTTTCAAAAAGCCAGCAGGCACAGAAATCTGTCAAAAGTCAAAAGAGTTTACAATAAAATGCTGAGCAGTGGTGACACGCAATGTACATTCCCAAGCCGTGTCGTTCCCACCGCATGTCAAGGATGAAAAGCTATGGAGCATGTGTTGGTATGCTCAGCTGAGAAGCTTCTCCATCTGTTAGTTGAGGACAGGCAGATGGGGACATTTGTTAACATTCCTCTGTGCCCTGCAATGCCAAGGCCGTACAGCGAGAGCAGATTTTGAGGCCTTGCACATGCACATAGGATAACATAGCATACAGTAGGGAAGCCACAAGTCACTCAAGTTAGACTCCAAGAAGGGATTTGTCCATGAAGGATCAACAGCGATGCAGATCTATCATCAACCGAGACTGCTACAGTACTACAGCGCTGCACACAGCTAAATGTGTGCACCACAAACATGCATTCACACACACACACACACACACGGTAAGTAGAAACCATGTCAGCAGAGCAAGGTCCAAAACAAAGCTCCTTGGCCTTCTGGTTCCAATCATCAAGCACATGATCCATCCATCCATCCATATATCCATCCATACTCCTTCATTGCCTTGTGGCCCAGTTCAGGCTATATCCCTCTTCTTCTCCCCTCCAAAAGAGGACAGATATGCAGCGCGTGATTAACTCCTTAGCACAGAGTTTCCACTGTGTTTCCCCATGAAAGGAGCTCTTGTCCCCCATCTTGAAGGAGCCAAATGAACAGTCCCCTGGTTCCCCCAGGCCCTTTGATGAGCCGCTGTGACCGACTGACTCTGTAGGACCCCTGCCTCGTCCCTGGGTCTCAGCAGCCAGTATCCCGGAGCCACAGGAAAGGGTCAAATATCAATCAGCAGCAGAATGAATCTGTTTGGAGAACAGATCAAGAGATTCATACGGCATATGACTTAATAAATCCCTTTTTGTCTCATTGTTGTTCTAGTTGATTGTAGCCTGGAATAAGATGATCTGCTGGCAAGAAGAGAAGAGATCTGCAGGGAAGAGGTCATGCCCTGATGAGGCACAATATTGACTTTATAGGATGTAAGTGAATTATTTTTTGATGACTGTCATTGTTGTAAATTGATTAAATGAGCACTGATTTTTGCGTTTTCGTTTCAATATAGCTACATGTATCGCCTTTTATTTCAAAGAAGTAAATGAGAAAACACCAATTTAACGACCGTACACAAATGGAAACCAAAGTCGCTAATAACAAAACCACAACAGACAAAATATACCGTACAGTTGCTAATGTTTTTACAGCATTTCAAGGCCCTTCTTTACAAATATGCACTGCAAGCCTATAGAAACAGGCACGGGCCAGTCAGATATGAAAAGATATGTTTTTTGCTCACTTAATATTGCCCCTTTATAATCACACAATGTTATGGTTTCAGGTATATGCATTCTTTTCAACAGTGGTATCATAGTAGTATTGTACAATCCTTTCCGTATGCATTATTTTTCCTATGGGAGGCAATTGGAGGGAAGGAGAAGGTTACAGATTTCCTGTGTAGCTATTAATGCCATATAATTACACTCTGCGTCATGCAGTTAAGTGTTACACAAACAATAACATCAACAGAGAACAATTACAGAGCCAATGTAAACTTTACAGGAGGGAAGTACTCATAGGTTTACTTCAGAGCCCAAAATAAGCGACAGACAAAAAAAAGCAAATACAATATGAAAGCCAGTTCACTGACACCAAGAAAAACAGAGGAATCGAAAAGGTCATATAAGCACAGCTTACAAACATAATAAAAAGTACACAATCTTTGCAAGTTGAAAAAATAAACAAACAAAAGACAAAAAAAACTGGCTGTACCTTCAGAAAAACACAATTGTTTCAAATTAGCTGTGAATGTAAAATTCGTATTCTTCAGCACAAAAAGTGCCAGTGATGTGTTTATACTCTTACATACAATACGTGTGGGACCTTTTGTCTGTACTGTAATCATCCATTGTTCAAAGCTCATGTTTTGAGCGCTACTTTCAATAAAGCTATCCACCGTCAAACCGAAGAGGTCCAGTTTAAGTATCTTTGATCCCACACCTTTTTGGTCTACTCATTTTAAAATCAATATTTAGAATTCAAGTTGGCAAAGCCATTCAAGACAGACACGACTTCTGTTGGTGAAACTGATCCACAGGTGAGGCATATTAACACTCCAGGCACTGGTACCATTTAGTGTAACAGATCCATACCCTTCATACAATGAAACTAAAGCATCTCCTTACATCAACACGAACCTGCTAGCTTGAGATAATAATATGCTCTTCGAGGGACAAAACATCTATCACACAAATTGTTCATGTGAAATGAGAATAACACATCTATAGTTTCTCTTCTTATTCATTGGTCACTGAGAGAAGAAAGACACATAATAGTGACATTCACAATGTATTTGCCAGACAAGGTAACTGACTGACCCTATTCACTGACCTTTAGAGAATGCAAATAACAGACATTACTGTGATAATAGTATCCATAGTATCTGATATACAAGGTGGGTAAGATATTGTCCTATGCTAACTTGAGTGACTTGTCCTAAAAAAATCAAGAGGGGGAAACTGCAGATGTTGCTATATTAAGAGAAAAAATAAGAGTTTAAAGTGATTTAGAAACATGAAATACAGTAAGGACATGGGGTAGCTTGGGATTTACATGTTTGGCTTAGTGGTTTAGCTAAATGAATCAACAATAAGAGCATATTCTGGTGATTTGGTGCTAGCAGAAGTATGAAAGAGGATGAAAACAGCCTTTTTGCACAAAGATCAAAGAGCTTGTTTGGTCTTCAACAATTCATGTCTGATGGAGTGGAGTGGTACAACGGAGTAAGGTTTTTAAGTCCCAAAACTCATTATTTCTGTGAGGAAAAGCCTTGATATCAAACTAAAACCCAGTGGAGAATAAAAGTGACTCACAAGCATGAAATAGATGAAGGCCTAAATGTAGCTTAGAGCCACAGTAGGTACGTTCAAAGGTTTAAAGCCCCCCCCACCCCCCACCCATTGAACCAGTGGCAATCAACACAGCTGATTGACAACACGGTATGAAGCCCTCCTTAGTCAGATGCCACAAAATTTACTTTACAAATCATCTTTCTCATTTACGTTCACCCAACATGGGGATTACTTTTGCTGAATTCAAACAAAAGGTCAACTTATAAAACCTACCTACAGTGGCTTTAAGTTGTATCATTTTGTGTGCCAGCTTTGGTTGATTATGCCAAAAATTTGAAGATTTTGTGGTAATATGGTACATCGACCTAAAACTTGCCCCTGTAGTAAAAATGATGAAAACCATCTGCTTTACTAAAGACTAAGGAAATCAAGATAATTAAATATTTTAGCAAAAAAACAGACCAGATCAAAAATTAGGACCTTGTTAAACTCAGGATGACTTCAGGTATGGCACTATATTCGGTTTAAATAGTATTTGTACTCTGCATTTGGGTCCATAGCAATAATGAAAAAAGCCTTAGCTAACAATCCTCAGAGGATCTAATTTTCTGGATAGTTTTTAGTACCTTTAGTACCTGTGGAGAACATACTGTACATACAAAGGTGTTGCATTACAAACTAAAATTCTGAAGATTCGACAGAGATTCATACATAAATATAGTGGTGGACATACTGTAGAGGAATAGAGATGAATGAACTCTAGATTATGTCTGCGTGCCACTGTTAAAACTCTTAGGCTGAAGTTCACACAGTTGTGTCCGGCTTAGCCACAGGTTGTGGTGGGAAATTGATACATAGTTGTTATACAAAAGAGCATTCATGAAATGTAATACTACTTGGATAGAGGTCATTATAGTACAACTCACCAATATCACTCAGTTGAGCCCTCAGTTTAAAAGTTTTCTTACTTTCTACTGGTCCTGGAGCCACAGCACACACACAAAAAAATGCATAAATTCCTTGATCGAAAAACAACGGGTTTCACCTTCCAACAAAGTCATGTTAGTCCTTTGGAAATCCAATACACACCTTCGCTATTTGTTTTATTCTTATTTCACTATCTGTGGTGGCATCATGGCTGTCTTTTGCTGGGGTGTTTTAGTTTCTGACGTATCCAAAGTGCCCTCCTTGCCTTTCTTCCTGGGTGGCTTTTTTATGGGAGTCTTCTTTGGTGTAGGATCCGCTGTGGGGTCCCCTGCCCTTGAGCCGTTCAAGTCCTGCTTCTCCGGGCTCTTGGTTTCAGGGGTCCCTGGGTCAGTGGTCACAGGGGCCACCATCTTCTGGAGGCTGCTGGAGGTGGGCAACAAGGGCTTGGTGGAGCCCTGCTGGCCCAAGCCAGTGGACGGGGTCCTCTTGGCTTTCTGTGGAGGTGTGGGCTTCTCCCTGTTGGCCTTGGGTGTGGACAGTCCATTGGTCTTCATCAGGCCTGTCCCCTCACTCCTGTTAATACTTTGGGTTTTCTCCTTGAGCTGAGCAGCCAGGAGTGTGGCTGCCTCAGAGTTCATATGAGGATGGATGACCTTGGGGCTCTTGGGTGGCTCCTTGGGGGACTCCTTCAGACTGTCGGACCTCTTCTTGTCTGATGAGGAGCTGTGGAAGCTACTAATCTTCTTGAGGGCGTTCTGGACCACACCATTGATATGCTCCATGTGGCTGGGGCTGCTGTGCTCCTCCCCAGGCTTGCTACCTCGCTGAGGTTTGTGTTTGCCGGGGGAGCCATTGGCATCAGCCCCCTTCCCCTCCTGATTCTTCTGCTGGTCACGGCTCTTCTCCTTGGCTTGCTCCTTCATTTTCTGTCGTTCCTCACTCTTGGCTGAGCCATCGCTGGAGCTCCTCTTTTTCTCCTTTGGCACTGTAAGTGCCTTCAGTCCACCCTGCCCCTGCTGTTCTAGCTGTGGAGACCCCGTAGCATTTCCATGGATCCATGACACCTTGGGCTTGGTGGATGGGTCTGGTGGCCGTGGTTTGGGTTTGCCAGGTGAAGGAGGTGGCCTTCCATTACGCTTGGCCTCCGGGGTAGGAATGCCATCCCCATCCTTGCCGCTGCTCTCATCCTCCTTGGACTGCTTGGAGAGGCGGGCGATGCGGGCGTAGAGGGCTCCAATCGCAGACTCAGAGCCACTGGTGGAGCCTTCACTGTCAGAGGACTTGAGCAGGGGCTGCTCACTCCCCTCTGGTTTTGTGACACTGGTGTCTTTCAGGGAGGTGTACTCCCCTGCATCCTCCTCACTAGGTATAGCTGCTGGCTTCTCGACTGCAGGGCTGGGGCTGCTCTTCTCCTTGCTCTCATTCACAGACTCTGTGGAACATTGGCAGATCAACAGGCATTAGTCAGCGATTATTTATCCAATGAAGTATTCAAAATAGAGGTGCACTGATGATGATGGTATGAGGACCAAGTACTTTATTAAATAGATCAGCTGATTCAAAGACTGATCCACGTAATCAATTTACAGTCATTCACGCCATCTTGTATTAAAACAATTACATTACTTATTTATTCTTTTAATCAAATTCACTGAACATTGTTTAACAATGCTCAATCAAATAAAACAAATAAGTGACAAGCAAAGCCTGTTGAGAGACTCAGCATATTCAGACTACTGTAGGTTAACAGACCAAGGACAGTGCGGTAGGTTACAGCTAATAAAACAGAATGGCATTTAGCCAAGGCTCCTTCTCTAAACAATAGGTGCTATGCCTATGAACTTCACAAATAGCAGTATTTCAGTGTTTTCACCTGTCAGGAGACATTTCACCTCCCATCAGAATGTTATATTCCGCTAAAGCGCATGTCATGTAAGAATCGATATCTGGGCAGCTTATATTGGCCGATCTGAAAATGAGCACTTGGGAGCTGGATAGACTCTGATACCACAGATACTATTGGTGGACCTCTAATTAAAAAAACGTGTGATGTTTACTGTTATTATTTTGCGCCTGGTGCAGCTAACTTAAAATCAATGGTTTGAAAGCCCTTGAACCATCCGTGGGGAAAATAACAGTATTGCAAATAAGTATTGCGGGAGCACTACACTCCATCAAAAAAATAGTTGTTTTAAATGCAAAAAAACAAAAAACGCTTTGCAGAATAGAAACTGATGGAAAGTGTGTTTTCCACCAAACTTCAAGGAGTGAGTCATAGTTTGGACACAGGCCATATGCTGACTTGACCGTTCCATTTCCTGTTTATGCTCCCCTTGCTCTCAGAGCAAAGACCTGGGCCTAGATGGCATATGATAAGGAGCCAACTATCTTCCTAATGAGATTTGCAGAAGTGGGTGAGTCACTGCATAGTCACACTTGGGAACTTGACTTCTACATACACACATTTGCTACAGAGATGTGTATCTCTCAGTGTGTGTGTGTGTGTGTGTGTCTATGAGATGGAGAGTGACTGCATGCATCTTTAAGTGACCAGCCTCCTACATGCACAAGACATAATATGTATTTATGTTCGGCATTTCAGATAACTAAACTGTTTGTTGATTTTTCCAATGACTCACCTTCATGGGGCACACAGTAAACTGGCCCTTCGTCTCCACTCTCAAATGAGGAGAAAGACTCTTGGGACGACCAGGAGGAGGGAGAGGGCTGTTCGGTCACTGAGGGGGGTTCAATGAAGCTGCAGTTGAAGGTGTTTTCTGGGTCATGGTGGGCTACTGGGAGGAGGGCAAGGAGAGAAAACAAACGGAGAAGACCAAAGGTCAGCCAGAGGGCATTATACCGTGTTACAAGAACAACAGTCTGCTCTCACACTCACAACTACAACAATGTTGTATTGGGTGTTGGTTTCAGTGAGTCTGGGGAAAAATGGGTTTACACTAATTTCAAATAGTTTTGCATGTAAGTAAACTAGGGTTGAAAGCCCATACCAATAGTTTTAGTTTGAGACAAATATTTTGTGCTGATGTTCAATATTTTTAAATGTAACCATTGTCATGCCAAAAAACACCAGAAAAACAGGAATTCAGTGTTTCCCCGATTTTATTATTAGCAGGGTGGAAAAGCTTCTCAAACAGCTTTCAGATCATCATGAGACATCAAATTATCTGCTGAAATCCATACGAATGAAATTCTTTCAGGTGGGTTAGCAGCTCTTTAAAGGAATAGTCCACCCCAAAATGAAAATTCAGTCATTATCTACTCTCCACCATGGAAACTGTGAAATGGTCACCAAACAAAGAGCGAGTTAGCCCCCGTAGTTTTATCTCAGCCTTTATCTCAGCCTTCTCCCAAACTCCCAAAAAGAGCATAAAATGTCCATCAAATTTATTTTGTAAAAACGACTGCATTGTGGGGCCAAAAGCCACACAAAAGCAGTTGCATGCACCCTACAGCAGCAAGCAGAGTCTTCCAACAAAGCGCTGATGCACTTGCGACCAGAAGATAATGAGGTACATATGACACTATTGGATCCACAGTGCCATCGTTAGGCACTTGGATTATGTAGCACAAGCTGTTTGGAGAAATCTGATGGGCATTTTATGCTTTTTCCCTGTTATCTTCAACAGTTTGGGAGGAGGCTGAGATGGCGCTATGAGGGCTAACACGGTCCTATGAACTTCAATGGAGTTTCAACTGACATGTTAGTGAGTGGATAATGACTGCATATTCATTTTGGGGTGCACTATTCCTTTAAAGCAGGGTGACCCATCACACCTATTCAATGGCAGGGGAAGCTCTGGGATGCATTAGGTACTGGTTTTATGCTGCTCGTAGCCCTAAGGTAAACTCTTGTTTCTTATGTTCTGTTCTGCCTTATTCTGGTCTATTTATGTGTTGAGCATACTATATATCAATAAAAAAAACTACCACAAATGAGGTTTCTTTATAGTCCATCTCGCACCGAATACTCTCCCTCAACGATATGTAGGTCAGTAATTTCTCCGTCTCTCTTGTTCCTTCTTTCCTTCTCTTGCTCCCTCTCCTTTTGATGTTGCAGCATTATGCTGACTCCTTAGTCTTAGGACAGCTATGGTTTCAGGGGGATACTTGCGGTTGACCTTCCCATCTGGTGTGAAGAGTACAGTTCTGGCCTTAACTGGAATGGGCGTTAACTCAACATGACTGACCACATCAGATGCTCCTGTTTACACCGCCGATGACACATAGGTCCAACCGTTTGTTTAGCATTCAGATAAACCCTCTATGGAAGAAATCCCCTAACTGTACCAGGCCCTTAGCCAGGAACAAACCCTTGCTCTTTTGCTGCTGATTTTTGGAAGATATTTAATACAAATAAATAGCTTTAAAGATCCACTTGGGAACTTTCTTCCAATAGCAACTAGAAATTAACCACGTTGACTTAAAAGCACCACCAAATGATCATGTGCATTTATTTTGCATTTCAGATGTAATAGCAGATGTAATATAGTGTGGAGAAACCTGCATCATTCAGTTTTCACACAGTTTTGTTTGAATTCTCGCCACACCTACTGACACTAGTGTACTGTACGTGCTTTAGAAATCCTAGATGACAAGATAGTCATGATCTAAATAACATCTAAACAACATGTATAAAACAATTCCAAATATAATCTGCTCAAAGGTTCCCCTCACCCTTAAATGGAAACATAGCATGCCTGGCTTATTGGTTCTCAAAAGTCTCTCTGATGTTTATTCTCTTCCTTCCCATGTCTGCCTCACACCGTGTCCCTGTCGGATTTGCTTTTCTTGCTTTCAACTTCCACCATCTTCTCAAACAACAAATCAGATTCGGTTAGGGCCAAGTCAGAAATGGGTCAGACAAAGTGTGTGTGTGCCAAGAAAATTTTGTGTGTGCTGAGTTTGTTGTACAAAGTGATTTTCAGAGACCCAGTTTCTTTGCTTGAAGCTGCTGAGTTTCAGCCAATAGTCGAAATTATAGAGGTTATCTACTGGATATTTAACTCAGGCGGAAGATCCTCTTGACTCTTTTGTTTATTTGTTGAAAGTAAAACTCATATTAGTTCAATCATTAACGCAACACGGATCTAAAAACATTTTATTCTTGGTTCTTTTTTCAATCTAAACATGTGAACTGCATTGGGACTTGGAGTTTGGGGGGACGAATGTCTGTGTGTGGTACTATAACGGTGAATAATGTCAACACAGGTGTAACTTGTCTATAACAAGTGATTGCAGATGTGTGTCCAAGAATAAAAATACAAATAACAAGAACAAAGATAACCAGAGTTTTGATATACTGGCACTATGTGGAGGGGACTTCCACCCAAGCTCACCCAAGCAATGATTATTACAGGATATCCTGTGCAGTAATAAATACCAGTCCAGTCAATTGCTGATGCACGCCTTTAGGACAGTTGTTACTACATGCACTACTCTTACACACATGCAGTTAGGTAAGTAACATTTAATTATAAGTGCAAAAATATAATTTTATCCAAAATTACTTTTTAATTTTCATATACAGTGGGGTCCAAAAGTCCACGACCAAGAACTCTTTTGTTTCATCATTTATCAAAAGATAATTTCAAATTCAGATAGTTTCAAAGTTACAGCACTAGCGACAGTAACACATAGAGGACCATGTAGTCAACATCTGGTATTAGTTGTTAAAAGACCAAAACAATTCGCATTCGGAGCATACATGTGTTCATATTTGAGAAAACCTTACCAAACAAGATGTTCAGATATATTTCAATTTAATACGAGCATTTCTCAAAGATGTAAAAAATTTATTTGTATCAGTCCTAAATAATGTATTCTTGAATAGCAGTATCAGCTCAGTAAAGATTTTTTATTAGTTTTTGATAAATTATAAAAACAATAAAAACAAACAGTTCTTGGTAGTGGACTCAGACTTTTGGACCCCACTGTATATATATAAATATAAATGTTTTGATTGGAATGACTATATAGAGGAACTCAGCTAGGTGTGGATTATACTATAGTAGATTATGGCTATGGCAACTGCTAGAAAACAATATACTGTATACAGAACCCAGGCAAATATTTATCTAGAGGCGTGGATGAGAAAAGCACAAGAAAATAATTGTATACGTGCTTCTCCTTAAACATGAAAATATTGTGCTGAACTTCAATGAGAGGAATAAATAAATGAACAAGGCAGAGTATGTACTTTGTCTGCAGTTTTGCCCTTGTGAGCAGCAGTGCTCTGAAAGGCAGACAGACTGAGGAGCTGAGGAATGCAGAACAGCTAACCTATGCAAAGACCTCAGTTAGGTTAGTCAACAAGATAACACATGGGCATTTTGCGACATTACTTGTATGCAACGGTGAACAACTGCTGTCCTTGACTGCTGTCCCCACTAGACTGTGAGTCTCGTGGGAAGACTAGATGCCACAGATCCCACTCTACGTGGAGGCCAATGGACAACAGGGCATTAATGACA
Organism: Monocentris japonica; assembly: GCA_900323365.1. NCBI lineage: Eukaryota > Metazoa > Chordata > Actinopteri > Trachichthyiformes > Monocentridae > Monocentris > Monocentris japonica. The sequence goes on along the minus strand of OOFE01044365.1, from coordinate 16,955 downwards.
CATCCCAGCTGCAAAGCTCCACAACAGTTGCTCAGGAGAGACAAGCTTTGCCAAAGCTGAGGCAGCGGTATAGCTTGAGGTGGGCTGTGAAGGTTGCCACTTCAAATGCCCGGGCCAGCTGGGAAAATCTGGGTGTGGATAGCGAATGACTGTTCCCTGTGACTATGACTACTTTCCCCTCCCTGTCCTCAACTACTGTTGAGGTGCCCTTGAGCAAGGCACTTCACCCTCAGCTGCGGAGTTATTTAGTGGCTGTATTTTGTTGTGGGCAGCTAAAGAAGTTTTAAAAAATACGCTAATCTTGGAGAACAATTGACAAAGCTGTAATATTAAAGAAAACAATGCAAAATGATAAATAGGGGACCAATCAGACACAATATTTATTGTTCACTATGCACGCAATCCTGTTTTTAATATTAACGCTTCAAATGTCAACTGTTGTCCAAGAGCAGAGACATTTTTTTTTCTTTGTTTCGTTTGGATCCATGCACCTTGGAGGAGCTGCAACATTCCGACAGATTTGTTTGCCCATTGTATTGGGCAGCTCCCAAAAGAGTGTGCAATCTCAGTCGACTTTCCCTGGATAAATAAAGCTTTAAAAAAAGCAAGTGGCCCTGCTCTCCAGCACTCATCCTGAGGAAGGACTTGGACACACAGAGGACGACTGTCAGGCAGGACGGACATGAACATGCAGGGCGTGGAATAAATATGCTTAGAATGGAATGACAAAGCACACAGCTTTAGATTTGCCAAGAGGGGAAAGGGTGAGTGTGTTCATGGAGCTATGTTTTGAGGCTCGCTATGCTAACAAAAGAGTAAATGTTGTCTTCCTTTCCTTCTCCCCTGTTTTTTTTTCTTCCTTTTGTCTGCCACATCTGTTGCTACTGACCCTGGTGTGGATAAATCACAGTTCTGACACGGGCTGGGGTAAATTTGACCACTTCCTGTTTCCAGCCCCATTGGGCCCCCTCTGGAATGTGTGTGTGCAGGACTGTGTAGCCCCCAGTCAGGGTTAGAGTTTCAAAACGTTGGCAGGCCACGCTTCTGTGGGAAGGCCAACGAGGAAAGCAGAGTAACTAGAATCTGGATAGGACTGAGCGGGAAGGAGAGACAGACTGACCAATTATGAGCAGTTTCATTGGGGCTGCTCTTAAATTTGACTCGTACGTGGTGGTCTTGAGTGTTGCCTGTGCATTTTGAATCTTTAGAGAGAGGAGAATCTAAAAATGCATTGCTATTCTTTGCTAGTGTGATTGCACTACGCACATGTCCCAAAGTATGAATGGGTTTATTTGTTTGCAAGGGTGTTTGACTAACAAAATGTCACTCTCTATGCCCCCCGGCACATTGTTTATGGCTTACATGCTGCTCTCAAGCCGTTCACAAATAACCATATTAATGTCCCACATTGTGATGACAAAGACAACTCTGTTCCTGCGTTGTATTTTCAAGCAGGCATAATAGAGACGACTGGTAGCTTAAATAATCAGCTGGATAATTGAGGAAGCACATGCTGCTCAGACATGGAAAAGAAAGCAGGTCATCATGCTTTAACTCCTTCCACACCGCACTGATTTCAACTGACCCCTTTTAAAGGATCATATTACAATGGTACAAAACAACAACAATTACCAAGCCAAAAGTGATAGTACAACTAATACAAGCAGCCTACACAGGTCTGGGAAGTCTGGAAGTGTATGGAAAAAGAATTCGGCAATATCCAGGTCTTGATAAGTTTGGAAACTGCACAAAGAGGTTGGAAAAGTATTGTAAAATAGCTGTCCTGTCCTGATGTACATATAACTACACATTTGGTGGTTTAAGACCCCAGTCTATTCTGGTATTTGTCGCTGTGGAGAATAATCCTCATCTATAGAGTGATATGGCAGAGCTACTAGGGGAAAGATCTGCCGAAGCAAACTGAACACCAAAGTCAAGAAACTGACGTCTGGAAAAAGTATGGAATTTTGAAAGTGAAACTGTGTAGGAACCCCGAACAGAACTGCCCTGTCTACAATGTTTTGGTGTTTGAAAGATGCCTGTAGGTTATGTGCACTCTTTACTATGAAAGACACTGGGGTCACAGTCTCTATCACAGACCACGAGACCTCCATGTGCACAGGAGCTCAACATCCACCCAAACAGTGTGGCCTTTGATAGTGCATCACTCACCACCACCCGGGCCCCCGACAACCAGTGGCCCTTCTTTTAATAACACAGCCTCCTCCTCAGCCCAAGAGAAAAATTCTCGGGGAAGAAGAGATGGAAACGAGTAAAGAAGAGGGGAAGAAAAAAAAGGTCCCAGTTTAGGGTTGTAATAATATGAACACATGGCATTTGAGGGTGCCAAGAATAATAAGGGGCTCTAAAACCAGTGCATTCCTTTTAAATGAAACCCCATACCCGCCTGGCAGCCACCATACACTTTTCAACCCTATTCATCATCTAAAAGGCAGACCAAGGTAGCACCGAAGGAAAACGCTCTCTAATTGCCACTCATTGCAGTCATGGTCTGTCCTCTGCTGAGCTGATACACTAAGGATGATTCAAAACCACTGACAGACACTGACACCTACAATGTATATCGGAAGTTGAAAATCACTGCGTTCGTATCCAGCGCCTGACTATTAGTAAAACCAAGAAAGATTGAACTGAAGCAGATCATGTTGTACAAGCAGCAGAGAGGACAATTATATAAAATACAGCAGCTTTTGGCAGCATTGTGGTGGGATATGAGGAAGAGTTTTGGGGCTTACCGACTACTTTAGGCAGTTTCTGTCGCCTCAGTGGAATACGGGGGAGTTTGGTGCTGATTCGGCTGAATCGTCCACACAGGATCCGCTTGGCTTTTTTGCTGTTGGTAGAGTTGTTTTGGTCAGAAAAGGGATGACGCCATGGAAATCCAACTGAATCATTCAGAGGAGGCATATTAAACGTGGCTTTGTGCCTCATCCAGTGAGCTTAGGGGCTGCTCACATTGCTACTCACACCGTCACGTCAATATATAAATGTACTTAAAATACAATTTATATGTATTTATTCTTTTAACACCCTGCTACCCATGACAGAGAGAAAAAGGAAAATATTTTCCCCCTCTTAGAGTCTGGAGCTGTATGCCGCCCACTGGGAATTCAAGGCTCCATCGTGCACCGCTGTGCCAGGCCAGTCACCTGTCTGTCACTCACTTGTGGTCGTCTTTATGTCGACAAAGGCAGCAGCAGCACAGCAGCGAGAGGAGGACAATCAGTAAAAAGGAGACCAGGGTTCCCGCCGCGATCACACCCATCCGCTGGTTGGGCTCTGAAAGATGAGATGCAGAGAATTCTGGGTGTGCCACACTGGCGCAGTGAAGCTCTGAATGCCAGGTCCAACAAAGAACACTAAAGGACTGGATATTGATCCTTATGATGTACAATATTTCATTCATATCAGTGGCATATGGACTAAGTGATATTTTAGATCACTGCCATATGTACAGAATATGATCTTTATCAATGTGATGTTCAGCTGTAATGACAAAGATACTGTTTAGCGTCAACAATTGCTTTTCAATGGATGCTTGGTATGTTTAAACATATCTGTGGCAATTACAACAGGGTGAAATGTCTCACCTAGAAATCCGCCATTAATCTTATCTTCCTCAAGAAATAGGACCCCTTACCCTTTCATTGGTGATTTCCATCAAGCAACTTCCTTCCCTCATCCCATCTTCACTACACTCACCATAACTCATTGATGATTTATTAGCACCCCTCCCTCTTTAAGCGGGATCCACCCCAAAGAAAATGAGTGTGGGCAGCATAGGAACCATACTATATTTGGTGCCTGTGAGGACAGATGACACCAGCAGTGAGACAAGTCATTAGTTAAGGGGTAAATAGCAGTGGCCTTCAGGTCCTTACGCTGTCACATAAGGCTGAGATGGCTGGTCAAGTGGCCTGGGCATGACTTGTTTTCAGGGCTCTGTAAGTGACGAGTCGCTATGACATCACTGCCCGACCTCCTGCCTCCCAACAGGTCCATTGGCCGAAATCCCTGATAACCTCTGTTTCCTACACTACCTGTTTCCTACATTCCCCCTTCCTATCGCTGCTCCACTTTTTCCTCTGCACCATTCTGCTCTCTCTCTCTTCCACCATTTCTCTTTACTTTTTTCGGTCTCTTTCTTTCTTCTTCCTTCCTTTCTCTCGCTCTCTCTTGCATCCCCTCTCCCGCCCTCTCTCCGGCTGGACAGGAACAGAGCCAACAAACACAGCCATAAAAAGGACACCGGTCTGGGTCTGGAAACACTATCAAGGCCACACTATGTAAGCTCTCCCACTACACACACTGACCTGGTGTTAGATGTGTGTTTTCTGGTGCTCATTGTTTCCGGCCAACTATTTGACATTATATGCACAAGCATCACCAGTGACAACTGGCTATTTGGACAGACAAACAGTTCAGAGGCCTAAATGTATATTTAATATCAAGAGGTATGTTTTTCCTCTCCAAAAATGTACATTATTTAGGAAACACTAACTCTTTCCGACCAACTTTGCAGTTCATTGAAACATCACAACCACAAGGCTTATAGTTGCCCTAATGAACCAAATACGTAACTTCATAGATGTATACTCAAAAACAACATGTTCATCAAGAACATAGTAAATTTTCTTACGGAGATTGCAGGCACCGGACACAGGATCGCAGTTCTTGTCATGGCAGGAGCAGGTTTGGTTGCAGTTCACTCCATACTGACCAGGCTGGCAGGTCATATTGCAGCTTGAGTAGAGAGAGGAGACAAAAGCATGTGTTGACTGTTCATTCCAAGTGAGAGATGCATGAAAATGTACCACAGAAAGAGAGAAAACAGACTCAATAACATCAAAGGCTACTTTTTGCTTACTGCCTGTATATCTGTAGCATGTCTACATGTCTGTATGCGGTGAACTGTTGTGTTGTCTTGTGTTACTGTTCTTTATTGTTTCCCATATTCCTGTATAACTCTTACTTCTATGTGCACTGTAATTTCTCTTAAACAATAAAGTATCTATAAGGGATTAATCCAAGTTTTTCCTGTATAATTTTACACCAAATTCTTGATTTAAGCTTAGGAATTTGACTTTGCTATTCAAGTAGTATGCTGTATCAGTGTCCATAAAAACACCTCAAAACACAAGAGAGATATGAGTGAGAAACCATGTTAAAGCCATTGGGCCTTTTCTCTGTGTATTGTAGAGCTGACAAGGGATGTTTTGGTGCGAAGCGTCTCGTGACTTACTAGGTCCCATAAAACCCTGGGTCACACAGGCACTCTCCGGTGACAACATGACAGACGCCGTTAAAACAGTGACTGCAGTCATTCTCACAGTTCTCGCCATACGTGCCATTGGGGCAGCGCACCTCGCACCTATGAACGCACAGAAGGAATGCCATGATTACAGTCATTCAAGCTAAGGAGTATGAGTCATGGACATTATCCCAGTGTGTAGAATGGTATTACAGCAGCTACTAGTTAAAGGCACTGCAGCATGTGTGAAAAGGTCTGACTGGGCAGTTAAATATGAACAACTTGTTATGATCTTGCATTTGTTTCTAAGTTCTACTCTGTGTGTTGTCTTACCTGTCCCCGATCCAGCCGGGGTTGCAGTGAGAGCACTTGCCATGAATGGGGTCGCAATGGTGACCATCTTTACAGGTGGGACACACTTCCTGGCAGTTTTCCCCAAAGAAACCCTTGGAGCACAGCTGATCACACCGTGTCCCATTCCAGCCCCTGTCACAGGTAATACAGCGTCCCTCTGTCACCTTGCAGGGCTGCTGGCCCTTGCAGTGCCCACACCTAGGGTCAGCCAGGGAACACAGGAAACCAATCCCACTTTCAGTTTCATGTTGTTTGTGATATTCTTGTCATCTGTCTCATTTGTATGTTGGGAAAGTATTTAAGAATCTGAAACATGAACTGAAGCATCAGTATTTTAAACATCACGCAGTTAAGTGTCTTTTGGCTTCGATTTGTTGCTTTCATAGTTGAGATAAACAACTACAAACTGTAACAACTACAAACTTTTTGGGTCTAAGGCAACTCTGTATCGTGAGAACAGCATAGTCGGTGAAAGGTAAAGCACTTAAACTGAATTGCTTAAACATGTTGGCTGATGATTATGGGATAATGTGCATACCAATTCCCAAATCTCACTTTAATATTGCTCCATTGAGTAACAGGCTCAGATATTTAAGGGTTATCAGCTGTAGCATATATCAAATCTTATTTCCTATCAAAACCACAAAACCGCACTGTAATATGGATGAGACAAGGGAACTGAACATTAGGCATCTGTAAAACTGCATGTTTCCTGAGTTTTTGAAATGGTACATTTGCTTTCTGCCAATTTTTTTCTCTCACCTGTTCCTGCAGTTTTGTCCATAGAACCCAGCAGGACATGGTTCCCTGCAGAACTTCCCACGGTACCCTGGTGTGCAAGTACACGAGCCATCTGCCTGGTTGCACTTGCCGTGGATACATTGACAGTATCGTTCACACCGTGGGCCCCATAGCCTCTCCCGACACTGGCAGCGTCCCGTGAACTGATCACACGGTGAATTGTTACAGTTGCATTGGATTGCACAGTTCCGCCCTGTCCAACCAGGGTTGCATAAGCAACGCCCCGTCATCGCATCACACACCGAGTTGATGCTGCAGTAGCAGTTGTTGTTACACTGGGGACCCCAGACACCAGGGTGGCATGTGCATTTGCCTGTCTCTTGGTCGCACTTGCCCTTTTGGCATAAGCATGCATTCTCGCAGTTAGGTCCCCAACGATTGTGGTTACAGGTACACTCGCCTGTCAAGTCGTCGCACTGGCCATTGGGGTAACATGTACATTTCCCCTTGCAGTCAGGGCCCCAGAACTGGGCAGGGCACTCTGTAAAAAAGATAGTGCTGTGATCAGCAAAGACATTTTGACACTTTCAGTGAGAGCTAGAAATGCTATTTACTCGATGAAATTAAATTGTTTACTTCATTTGACCTTTAAAACACAATAGGCGAGAGACAAGCCTTGCAAAAGGTTACAAATGCCAGAAAACTTAAAAGGTCTCTTACTGGTGTCACAGCTAGCTCCAAAATAGCCATGACGACAGCGGCATTCATTAGGCCTGACACAGACCTCATTCTCCTTGCAGGTAAAATTGCCTTCACAGAGAGCTGGGGTGAACGAGAGCATGGCACATTATTCAACTGGGTCACATATTGGTCACATATATGACATGTATTGATCAAAGATAGTGCTCTTTAAGGGTACATACGTGTCAGGCATTCATCGCCTAGCTGCCCCCATCCATTGCAGCACACAAATCCTGATGACCTGGAAGAGAAGTGAGAAAAACAGTTGGTTAGAAAAAAGATATGGCAGCTGGCCAGCATACAGTAAAACAAACACATACTAAAGCTAAACTCACTGTACAAACCAGCAACCCAACTCATTTTTTGACTCTTTTGAACTCACAGTTCCCATTGATGTGGCTGATGCTGAAAATGCAAGAAGTATGCAAGGCATTGTACATGACCCATATGCCTAGCACATGCGTGTATAATTGTATAAATATAGGTAATTCACATCCACGACATATACACACTCAAAACCCCCCAACCCCTTAACCATGCCCAGTTTTTCAGCACCCAACATTTAGAGAACAGCCAGCCCTTGAAATGTTAACTCGGAGATTCTGCCTAGCTGAACAACAGACACATGCAGACAGTTGAGTTGTGTATGGTTAGTATTGCTGGTGAAAGCTAGCACTAAGGAATGGAGGAGGAGGAGTATTCAAAGTGGAGGTTTTGCAGCCAAGTTTTGAGTCTGTCAGGAAAGGACGGATGCATCTTCACTTCCTCCCACGCCTGTGACCTCCGGCGGGCCCCCGCAACACGTTCACTTCCCCCACAGTGTTTGAAGATGGCAGTCCGCCTTCAGTCAATGAGCAGTGAGCAATGCACCGTTTTTCATCCGGCCAAACCAGGCGCGTGGTAGAGATCACAGTTCTAACCCATGTATGCTTTCTTACAGCTAAAGACTTGCCTTATTCTCACATGTATGGCATCGCATTCAACATTTTTCTTTTTTTTTTTCTGGGGATGCATCTGTGCTGCTCCTAATCTTGACAAACTCCAGTCAACATGTATGGAGTTGACACTGCTTGACCTGCTTAACACACAGCCAATCCATGTCAGAACTAAGGAAGAAAGATTGCGTTCCTTGTGTTGTGTGCAACTAATCTGGTGTTCTGAATCAATGCCGTTTGCCTTTCATCATTACATCCAGAATTTATGCCTCCTATGACTTCAATGGCTGGATAACAACTTCTCACTTTCCCAGACACTCTGGATGCTGAAAAACAATGAGTGTTGAAGACCTCTTGAAAAGAGTTTGAATATATTGTCAGCCCCCCCACCCCCTCCCCAGATTCAGTAGTTGATTTAGTCATGCAAGGACACAAAAAGGAAATGCTGACTAGTGATGATAAATGCAAAACACTTCCTTCAATTCATCATATGACTCAAATCACAAAAAGATAAAAACATAATGATCAAATGAAAGAACAAGTGAGCGGTCTGGAACAGCTTACTGTAATGAATGTCGACGATTGAAAGGAGGGCAAAATGTTGAACCTCCAAAGGTTCAGGTTATAAATCTCTTGTAAATGATGCACAATGCATTGGACAAGGAAGCAAAGAAAAACACCCGATCTAAGAGACGAGAGCAAGACTTCAACTTGGAAAAGCAGTTCTTGATTGTTTGACATTTCAGTCCATGCACATCTGTCCCAGAGTGTACAAGTGAGGGCAAGTGGGCTACAAGAAGCAAGAGATACTTCCACATACAATGAGCACGTGATTTCTATCAGAACTTTATCATGGCATGTCGGCCTGATGCACAGAGGGAGTTATGACAAGTCCACAGATCAACCTCTGGGATACATGTTCAGTATGTTTTCTGGCCATATTAATTCCAAAATGTGTACATACTATTCCACCAACTGTGAACACCTAAATCAGCAATTGCTTACATCTGTCAAGCCTATAATCTCTGAGGTCATCGAGAGAGGCTTTTTGGACCTGATCCATTGACAACATGTGAGACTGGGTTGTTAGACTCCTAGAATATTTTGAACATTTAGCTAACTACCAGCTGTTTACCAGCAAATAGGCCCATAGAGCAGAAGCATCACCCTCAGTACTGTCACACTCTCTCCCATTCAGTGTCAGTGGAGAAGCTCCACAAAGTGTCTCTAAATTGAGATGTTCAGGGTCAAAGGAATAACCTATGAATTCTGTTTTAAGGTGGATCATCTAGGCCTGTGAATTCTGTTTTAAGGTGGATCATCTGGGCTACTTAAGGCAAGATCAGTTGACTACTATGATTTTTAAACACAAATACATTGCTTCCTTAATGTCTTATACATTTAACATCCCCCTAAAATAATGATAGCTACTGCATGTTTGAAAGTGCGCTATGAACTACAATATTGTTCTTATAGGGAGATGCCAGTGCCGTGAAGGTCAATAAGAGCGCCCCCTATAGAGCAATATAAACACAGCGAGCTCCAGATGCACACATCTGGATGGCTGCTTTCTTCAATGGACTCCTCCTATACGGCAGACTGAACACAAGTTATGCGTAGAGAAAGAAAGTGATCAAAGTAAAACAATATACTGGAAATATATTAAGGCTATTAAGGCTTATTGATACGTATGAAAAATAAATATTTTGAAAGGAAAATCAGTGGTTCAAATTAGTGGTTAACTGTCCAATAGTCGAGTCTTTTTCTTTCACAGTGAGAGCCGCTATTCACATATTCTGAAGTAGGCCAGCACTGCAAAAAATGTCCATCTTAAGAAGTCATTAAGTCTAATATTTAGTCTTAAAATCATATTTTTCTTCAACAAAGTGAAACAATCTGCACGTGGGGAGAAGTGATTTCACTTGTTTCCAATGTAGTTTCACTTGTTTACTTGTTTATTTACTAAGAAAAAGTGGCAATACAGGGAAGAATATGGTATACTCCACTAGTTTCAAGAAAATGTCACTCGATTGAAGAAAATTCTTGAAACAAATTGATTCGCATTGGAAACAAGTGAACTGATGTACCTCCAATGGAAGATGTTTTTTAAAATGCTGATTTGGATTTTTTTTGCTGTGTACATGCTGCACGGATGCGCAATGCTTACCCTGGTACTTTGCACACATTCCTGCCTTTAGGATTAAGTTCTTGGCTGAAACTGGAGCAGATAAATAGACAAACCACCGCAACAACAGCAAAAGAGTTCTTCAATTCCATTGTACAAGAAGCAGCATCCTTCTAGACGCCTGGTTTGCTCCGCATTTCTCCTCTCCAAAAGTGATAGTTCTCACTGTATTTTGGCCACTCCGATTTCCTTCACACGCATAATCCAAGAATGGTGTCACTATTGTTGATAAACTGTATTCGCTTTAGAAATAAATATTAAATCCTTATCCAAAAAGAGATGAAAAAGTCTTGCCACCACCTACGCCATCGACGAAGCCAACAGTTGAAAAAGTGTAGCTACAGCAATCCCAAGAGCACGGTTCCAAAAAAAAAGTTATAAAACCCAAACTACGACTTGCAAATCACGGTATTCTCGATGGACGCCTTTCCCTCTGTGCGTCGTTTATTCCATTAAACTCTCTAAAAGAAAAAGAGGCCATCATGCGAAGCTGATGAGACCAAACATTCCATAATGTAATAAAAACAACTTGTTATTGCCACGAATGTCCTCACCGCGTAGGGAAAACTGTAGATTAATGATAATCTTAAAAAAAGTGAAAGTAAATTATTTTCTTTTTCCTTTTTGCCCTCTGAGGAGAAGTGCTTCATCCGTAACTTTTGTCCTCTCTTGCGCTCTCAGGAGTGGCAGCAGGGAAATTCCTGATTTGTTACTCTATGTTTGGCTTTGTGCGCCATGCGTGCGCCACCAAGTTTACACGGGCCCGTATGCAACAGGGGTCTGTTTTAATGGCCTTGGTAAAAAAATAAAAAATAAAAAAAATAAAAAAAAAATCATACAT
>OOFE01044364.1:0-12298 GCA_900323365.1 Monocentris japonica | reverse complement strand
AGTGTGTGTGGGAGGGAGAGAGAGAGAGAGAGAGGGGGGAGAGAGACAGCGAGAGAGAGAGAGAGAGAGGGGGAGAGACAGAGAGAGAGAGAGAGAGGGAGAGAGACAGAGGGAGAGAGAGAGAGAGAGAGAGGGGGGTAGAGAGACAGAGAGAGCGAGAGAGAGAGAGAGGGGTAGAGAGAGAGAGGTAGAGAGACAGAGAGAGAGAGAGAGGGGTAGAGAGACAGAGAGAGAGAGAGAGAGGGGTAGAGAGAGAGAGAGAGGGAGAGAGACAGAGAGAGAGAGAGAGAGACATAGACCGACACTGGCCGGTGCAGTGTGCAGCAGCTCATTCAGCCTCCGTCTCCGCAGAAGGAGATCGGTGCCCCGTTCCCATCCAGGGTGCGTCCATTCAGTCCCACTTTCAGTCTCATCTCCGGGTTGAAGAAATGTCGGCCAGACCGGGATATTACCGTCAGGAGCTGAACAAGACGGTGTGGGAGGTTCCGGAGCGGTACCAGAACCTGACTCCGGTGGGCTCCGGGGCCTACGGCTCGGTATGGTGAGTAGGCGACCGGCGGAGGGAGGGGCGAGGCTTCGGTGCCCGTGATATTTATATAGTGGTACAGCAAATGCACCATCATAGCATGCACCGTTCAGCAGTGTCGTTAGGTTGAACGTGAACGTGGTAACCGGCCGAGCAGACATTTACTGAAGCATTGTTAGTTTGTTGTGTTGAGATCCTTCGAGGTTAGAGGCGTTGTTGTGCCAATTCAACAAATCCATAAATAACTCCAAGTATCTGCCGATCTTCAATAAGTCTATTGGCGTCATCGATAAAACAACACTGCTAGTTGTTATCCTGCCTGAGGCGCTGCGTGAAGCTTTTCCTCCAGCTCCCTTTATCCTCTTTCTCCTGAAATTACGAATGAACACCCCCCCCCTCCTCTCTCTCTCTCTCTCTCTCTCTCTCTCTACATTACATTCACGTTCCTCTAAATGACGTGAACAGCTCAGATGTGCACACGCTGAGGATGCATCTCACATCTGGGCCGACCTGCCTTCCCTGGGTCCGAGGCAAGATGCACTACCTGGAAATCAATGAAATGGACTCATGCAGCAAAACGCACCTTATATCTAATTCACCAATCGATCCCGCCCGTTAGTCTCCCACATCTCTGTCTGTTTGTCTCGCTGCATGCAGGCATACTCAATGTTGCAATGGTGAACTGTTTTAATTTTGGACCAGAGAGATGCTGTTGCCATGGTGAGGTGTTGTGGAGATGAGCACCTCAGACAGACCGGCACACCAAGGAAAATATGGAAAGAATGGTTTCTGTGTGCGTGTGATCGATCCCGGTGGGATTACCTTGTTTTCAAGACAAGATGTTAAATCTCCACCAGGCCTTAACTGTTTGAAGTTCAATACCCAGGAATCCTGTAATGTGAACGCTCACGTTCACCAGCCGGTCTGTGATGCTTCATACCAAAGATACCAAAGAGACGAGAGAGGAGAAGCTCTAACGCTGGTGAGTCCAGCTTCCTCTGGACGGAGCCTCGCTGCTGTTAGGAGGCAGTTTGGATTCGTCACTTCCTGTCTAAACCCGATTTGGGCAGATTGGGTGAATCAACGGTGTCTCAAGTATGGGGATGGGATGGATGCTCCTCTCTCTTGGAGCCTCATGTTGTGATTTAGGCCAGTGAGATGGATGATTTCAGCAAAATCTAGTGCAACTTTAAATCCTCCTCAGACAGCCAGACTAGGACAGGAGTGGTTTCACATCTTCAGTCCTTTCTGTCGACAGGAAGAACTGAATCCCAACTGTTATCCCAAGGAATGTGGTTTCACAGTTGTTATTTAACAGTTCAGTCAATATTCCTGAACATGAAAAACTCTCCCAAAGAGTTCAGAGAACCAAGACTGTAATCTGTTGTTGAGCAACGCCAAGAAAATGTTCTGTCAAACTCTCGACAGGCTGACTGAACTGATAGAAAGTTGGTATGAGGTTTTTAATCCATCGTCAATTGTTTTTCATCGTCGTGCTCTCAGTACCAAGTCAGAAGATCAAACCACGTCCCCATGAAATCACCCCAAGCACTTTTATTTGAATTTAGTTGCACAGTGATAAAACAGAGAAGTGAAACACAGAAGTTCGCACACAGTGACAAACAGAAGTGAAGCAATGGAAACAGTGACGAAACGATAAAAACACAGAAAGAAGAGGAACGTTTCAACAGAACAAGAACTGGGTAGTTAGCGTGAGCAGCGATAGCCACCATGGCTGAAAAGAAAAGAGCGCCACCTACAGGAACACATTGCTCACACAAGCTGACAGTGTGGTGAACAAGACTTTTCATTGCTACAGATTACCTGTTGCAGGATTAAGGAACGTCCAAGACATCGAAACTATCAACACACAGCATCACAGTAAGGAAGGCTGCACTGACGAAATACTCCTCACAGAGGTTCCTCAACTACACACACACACACACACACACACACACACACACACACACACACACACACAGGACATCCCCCCACACCGCCCTGACCTGCCCTGCATTGTTAATGTTGATCTCCAACCATTGTCGCTGACTTTCTCATGGAAAGACTTGATGAGCAAAGGGCTGGGGGAGGGGATTCAGGGTCTGAGGGTGTGTGTGTGTGTGTGTGTTGCTAGGGGGATGGGATAGCTCCAAGGTCCAGGGATAGTCTACCTCTGGAGGTGCTCAGTATCCCAAGTGCCCTCTCGTTTTCACAGCCTCTTGAGGCGGCATGCCTGAGGTCAAGGATTAGACAAGCTTCCCCCCACCCATGGGAGAAGAGAGAAAGATACAGACACACATCCAGGCAGTAGTGCACACCAGAGCAGCGTCTTCAAAACCTCTCCAGTGGTTTAACGTGAGATACCAGGGGATCATCATCCTCATACCGTCTTGTCTTTCCGATGTCAGATCCTCTCTCAGCTTCCTCTCCAGTTGAATAGAGGATGGGAAGGATGGGAACATCTCCTGTTCCCTGGTGAAACCGGGCCAGAGATTTGGTCAAGTCTGGTTTCGTCTACAGTGTGTGAAAATGTTGGTAAACCAAAACTGTAAAAACACAGAAACACACATTTTGGAAGGAAAACCTTACTTTGTAACTGTGACTGCATCACATTGTTGATGAAATGAGGAAGCGCTTTCGATGAGAGGACAGATTTCTGTTATCACATGACTACAAGTGATTATTGGGTGTGTGAGTAGTGAGGGGGTGGGGTGGGGGAGTTGGGTGGTATAGTGCTAAATGCATGACATTGGATGCTGTGTTATCATGCTGTAGAACAGCATCATTTGAAACCGGAGGTGCTCCAAGAGCTGCGATGAAAAAAAAAAAACAGAGACAAAAAAAGAAGACAGAAATCGATGCCTCGGTGCCAGTGCTGCGTGGCGGGTAGAGAGGTGCAGCCAGAGCCATGTATGGAAGAGGAGGAGGACAGTATGTGATGGGCTCAGGCCTGGTTTGTGTCATGGGAGGAGGCTGGCTGCTTTCCTGGCTGAAGCTTGGCAGGAGCATCCGGGCCGGAAGCAGGTTCTTGGGAGGCAATCTACTGTACCCATGTACAGTAGGTCACCGTAGAATGATACAGTAATACTCCTATGGCGTGTAGGTAACGTAACAGACACCGTTTGGTGTTTTTATCCAGTGTCCTACAGCGCCTGAGGGCATTGGATTTTAGCCCCAGTAGGAATCAAGCCCTTAACCCTGACAGTGTCAGTGCCATGCTCTAAAAATCCTACAACACTGATGAGAAACAGTTATTGGTGGTGTTCGTTGTGTTCCTGGTCCATCTAGTTTCATGGATCTAAAACATCAACGGTAACCGTCAGGTTTTGGTGTCAGCCAATCAGAATCAAAGAGCAAGGGCTTCTTTCTAGACCGACGATCAACAATCATACAGGAGAAATCCATCGGAGAGGAGAGAGACCAACTTCTCCACCATGATTTGAACATCCACTTTTTCACTCTCAGTGTTTCACTTCGTAGTTCTTGCTCTCAGTTTCTGCAGTGTTTCTCAATCCCTTCTCGGAGGTGGCAGGCTTCCACTCTCTGATGGCTGTGTGTTATTATCAGTGTTCAAGAGCTGGCAGGGCTGAAAAGACTGTGGTGCAACAAAGGCAGCAGCAGGGCTCAGTGTTCGCCACGTGGAAAGAGAGGCAAATGGAATAAACCATTGCACTGGTATAATATGTAACCTGTCCTCTCTCTCTCTCTCTCTCTCTCTCTCTCTCTCTCCCTCTCTCTATCTCTCTCTCTCCAGTTCTGCCTATGATGTGCGGCTACGGCAGAAGGTTGCGGTGAAGAAGCTGTCCAGGCCCTTTCAGTCTCTGATCCACAGTCGGCGTTCGTACCGGGAGCTCCGGCTGCTCAAGCACATGAAGCATGAGAATGTTAGTGCGCCTCATGATACCACAGATAGACAGCAGCAGTGGTCTCTGTGCTGCGCTATGGCTGGTATTGATCAGCTCCTCTTGTCTCTGTCTTCATAGGTAATAGGGCTGCTGGATGTCTTCACGCCTGCTGCAACGTTAGAGGACTTCAATGAAGTGTAAATCTTTTGTCCTTTCATCGTCTTAAAACTCACCCGTTGTTTCTTAGTGACGGAATAGATTTCCAGTCTCCACCACAACCCGATCATTTGTTCTCAGAGGGCTGTATGAGGATGATGATGTGAGGTCTGATCGTAGGGGGTTTACAGGCAAGCAGGTTGCCATGACGACGCCACCGTGCACCTCTCTAACTGATCCTCCCCTCCTTTTTCCCAGCTACCTAGTGACTAACCTGATGGGGGCGGACCTCAACAACATTGTCAAATTTCAGCGGCTGTCTGACGAGCACGTGCAGTTCCTCATTTACCAGCTCCTCCGCGGCCTCAAGGTAGTTTACCGTCACACTGAACACTGAACACAGCATCCAGAGCAGACCGAGTCACTCGTAGTTTTCATAGTTTTTCATAGTTTTATTTTATTACCTCTGACAACGATGTTTTCATCTCTGTTAGGTTTTAGTCTGCCTGTCAGCGGGATGTCACAGTGGCTTTAATTTTGGTGAACAGGTAGACCTCGGGCCAAGGAACAATTGATTTTGGTGGTGATCAGCTCTATTATTGTTTTTCAGACAGAACTATGAAACTGAATTCATCAATATTACAGTATAAGTCTGTGATTTCCCTTCTCTGGTTAAGAACACATGAAGAAACATCTGAGTATGAGTATCAGTCCAGACTGACGTCATGCTAGGCTTTCCAAGCATGATGTCAACATCCGTCTCCTTATACTCATAAACGCTTGCCTTTTGAGGTCAGGCGTCTTGGTTGGTGAACTGAAGGATGAAACGTTCCAATAAACCGATCAGAACATGCTGAATGTGAACACACCCTTAACTTCCTGTCAGGAAGTTTTGGAATATAGATATATACCCACAGGTATATGTGCCATGCTGTTAGCTGTGTTTTCTGGCCAGTGCTTGTCTGGAAACAGTAAATTGGTCAGGTGGCCAGTCGACTACCCAGCCTGCCTAGTTACCAAAGAGCCCTCCTTTAGACAGGGGCCAATGCAGGAATGCACTGCTGACCCCTCTCCTTTATGTCTCTCCTCTCTCCTCCCCCATCCTGTCCTCTGGTGAACAGTACATCCATTCAGCAGGATTGATCCACAGAGTGAGTGCTGCCTCTTGCCTTCTTGCACCTCCTTCTTTCACTTTGACATTGTTTTTTTTAAAGAAAACACAGCAGAGCTTACAAGATTAAAAATGAAGAAAAGAAAATCGAACGTTTTTTTTTACCTTCCTGTCTTCCTGTATTAAACCAAGACGAGCATGTGAAGTTTTTCCTATTGACTATTCCTATCGATTTGGTCAGTGATCTCCTAGTTCTTCTAAGCAGAGATCAGATGATATCAAGTATGTTTGACTCTTAATATATAAGTGACTTTGTAGAATAGCATCTAATCCTGATCTGGTCGTGACATAGATAGGATCATGCCATCAATCTAGAGATCACTCACTTTGGGGAGACCAAACCTTCGCCACTAGGACAAGCCATGTTCTCATCTCAATCTCATTTCTCTCATCCTTTGTCTGGTTTCCTGTCTTTCCCAGGACCTCAAGCCCAGTAATGTGGCAGTGAATGAGGACTGTGAGCTGAGGGTAAGACCAGACCTTCCATTTAAACCCTTCACGCTCTCAGTACACATCAGTCATCAGCATGAAACATCCCCTTGACAAACTTTGTACCTGTCCGACAGATCCTTGACTTTGGATTGGCTAGACAGACCGATGATGAGATGACAGGGTACGTGGCGACTCGCTGGTATCGAGCGCCAGAGATCATGCTGAACTGGATGCACTACAATCAGAACGGTGAGAACTGATCTGGAACAAGCTTACCATGAAAAAACGACCCTCGCCACTACCGTATCTGCACATACCCGATGAATGCCATACCGATTCAGTCCAAAACGCTACCGACAACTCATCAGTCAATATTTCAAACACAGATTATTCTCTCCTCCAAAACAAAACTATTTTACAAGAAAAGTTTTAGTTTCATGCCAGAATTTGTCTTTTTCCAAATGGTGGATATCTCAACTCTTCATGCATTGATGTTCTTGTGGAATGATTAAACCTTTGGTGTTTCTGTTCCAGTTGATATTTGGTCAGTGGGATGCATCATGGGAGAACTACTGAAGGGAAAGGTCTTGTTTCCTGGAAATGATTGTATCCTTCATCACCACAGAATGACTCGAGAGAGAGTGCAACGTACTTTGCAGCTTCTTTCTTTCCAGAGAACCTCCATTACCTCCAGAAGTGCTCTCTGGACACACCAGACCTCTCATGGATTTGCATTACAATCCCTGAAGGGGCGGTGCATCGACAGAGAGTGAGGCTGAATGGGAACATTCACAAAAGACTGAATGATCTAGGTTGTTGCATTCTATGTCTAAAAGCAGAACTAAAGTGAGTGTGATTTAGTGATCTTTGTGTCATGGGACTTCTGCCATCTAGAGAAAACCACTTCATTCAGCAACGCTCAGCAAGTCAAGAGTGTCTGTCTCAGTCGATCGCCTTCCCATTTGACGAGGTAGTTTAATGACTTCGCCCTGCAAGATGATGACTTTTTCCAATCTTGACAGCCCTTAACTCTTCCTGTCCTAAGATATTGACCAGCTGAAGAGAATCATGGAGGTAGTTGGGACTCCAACACCCGAGCTCCTGCAGAAGATCTCCTCTGAACATGTGAGGGAGGAGCGAAGGGATGGAGGGATGACTGGAGGGTGGATTAGAAGAGCATGCTTCCAATGACCCGTTGAAATGTTCAGATTGATTAGGCATTTGACTGACATGGTTGAAGAGTGAATAGTCAATACCTGGGGGGAGGATGATTGATCACTTTATTGACTTACTATTTGACACCTAGAGCTGCACATTGTCACATGTTGTGGGTTGTACATTGGTCTCTATTTGCAGGCTCAGAAGTATATCCAGTCTCTGCCCTTCATGCCCCAACAGGACCTGGAGAAGATCTTTAGAGGAGCAAATCCATTAGGTGGGTTAAAATCAATTGAACACCAAATGATTTAAGCGGTCAGTGAAGCTCAAGATACCTTGTTCATAGCAGATTGGAGTTTTAGTTTCTTGGAGGCGGAGCTGCTCTGGAGCCAAAACAATTTAATTGGTTGAGGTAAACCTCAGTGGGCGGAGCCAAAGAACCACAGTTTTTCTGCTATTTTTTTTAGCTAACTTGCAAACTTGAATGGCAAAGAAACAACAGAAGTAGGAATATAAATAAAAATATAAACGGCAATGACTTCTTTCTTCATTCATTCATTGGTGATGTTGGAAGGCCAGCAGGCTAACTAGCTAACCTAGATAACTATTCAGTTGGTATCAAGTTGCTAGGCTTCACAATATTAACTAGCTCCTCTGTTACCTCTTGTCTTTTTCACTTCGCTGCAGTCTAACATTACTAAACTGTGGTTCTTCGGCCCATTGAGGACTCAACCCTGTTTCTACCTTCAGAGCAGCTCTGAGAAATGTTTGTAGAACTAAAACTCCAATCTACCTCCCTATCCATATAACTCTCTCTCTCTCTCTCTCTCTCTCTCTCTCTCTCTCTCTCTCTCTCCACCCCATTAGCTGTGGATCTGCTGAAGCGTATGCTGGTTCTGGACTGTGATGGGAGGATCTCGGCCAGTGAGGCTCTCTCCCACCCCTACTTCTCCCAGTACCACGACCCTGATGACGAGCCGGAGGCCCCGCCCTACGATCAGACACTGGAAAGCAAAGACCGAACACTGGAGGAATGGAAGGGTGAGTGACAGGGAGGATGGGTGAGACAGTTTGGATTTGGGAAATAGAAACGTTTGATCCCAGAGCATTCAGCAACTCTGTTACTTTCATTAACTAAATATTAAAACACTTGTTTCCATTGTGGAAGACAAAATAACAATAACTTGACGTACAACATGAAAGGAAAACACAATGTACACATCATAGGATGTACAGTTGTCTTAATACTGGCCTCTTCTCAGCTTGTACCACAGTAAGGTTCTCACTTCCTTTTTAAACAGGACAGGTTGTGATTTTCAGGGTAGCCAGTTCCACAAACTGATACCAGAGCAGCAAAATCACTTTCAAGCTGCAGAGCTTTTCACATTGGCGAGTATGCAGGACTTAAAGCTGCATCGGACTTGTAGGAATGCTGACTACAAACCATAGTAATATGAGAACACCAATAAAGACAAAATATTGAGCTATTCTGTGTGTCCTTCTGCTAGCATGTAGTGTATGTATGTACACCACGTTTTGGGGTTTTTATTCAAACGTATTCCTGGGATTAGTTGTCTTTTCTATTTCTGTGAGTGTATATTGGCATTATATCGCTCCCATTTTGGACTGGTAACTGTTCTAGCCAGTGAATAAAGGCTTTTTAATATTTTATCACAAAGGGGAGTTTATAACATGAGACATATGATAAGGTTGTTCAACAGAGAGTACTCTGGTTTGTGAAAACTGTCCTGGGTGGAGCATTTAATATATATCTGATGTTTTTTTGCAGGGTTTTCATTCTATATCCAAGTTATTAACAGGCCACTACGCCGAGCTGAACAAGCATGATCATAATGGCACTGAGTCAGAGCTTGTACCAGAAGCTTCTTGGTTTTCATATTAAATGACCTGGTGTTACAACTTTACCTTAGAAGAATTTAAACCCCGCCCACCTCCCTCTACATGCCCTCCATCTTTGTAAGCTAACGTAGCTTCCTTCCCTTTCTTTCTGTTTCCCCCATGCATGTCCACAGAGTTGGTGTTTGAAGAGGTGAATAGTTTCAAAGCGCCTGTCAGCAAGACAGACAGCCTTCAGGTGGAGCAGTAAGCCTCTCTCTTGCTCCGCCCCTGCCTTTACCTAGAGAAGGACCGCCTACCTTGCCAAGCAGTGGGGGGTTGCGGGAGGAGCAGAGAGAAACTGCAAGCCAATTGAAGACGACTCTGCTTTCCCTGGGCATGACACATCTCCCCCTGCTCGGTGTGACTGTGTACTTGTTTGATTGCCTGTCGTGAGTTTATTTGAGGCAGGGTGTGGTAGTCTCCTTGGGATCCGGATGCATTACAACTACAGGGAGCATTTCAGAATCGGTTAGAAGGAGCTTTCCAACCCAGAGAGTTGCTCCCTCTCGTGTTTCTGCTCACTCCAGGTGGGATATAAAGAGGAACTGGTCCTACCTTGGCCAGATCAGGAAGGCCAAGCAAGTGAGGATTCATGGGAAGGAGCAACTTGATGGAGCAAAACAGTGTTTACAGACTCTGACGGAGGGGTAGTGAGGGCGGAGGAGGAAGGAAAACGCACACTAGGACTTCCAAAGCTACCATAGAACAAGTCTGGTCCCTCATCCTCATGACAGATGCCATAAGCAGTCAGAAATGTTGTTTTTATATAGGGAATTCAAGTCTGAAGGCCGGCAACATGCCACGTCATGTCCTTAAATCTACTTTGCTGAGCATAGTCAGCCTGCATCCTGTTGCATGAATGTTTTGTGCATTTTATCGTACAGCATAATACCAATACTGTCATTAGGACTGCTTATTGCATCTGCCATGCCAGTGCACAGAGAGCTTGATGAGCGAGGGTCAAGGTGAGACCAGGAATCGTGACCAACTTTCGAGTTGTTTTATCTTCATATTTTAGTTACGAGAAAAAATAACAAAAAGCACCGTCCTTCCTTGGATGAAGATCGTCCTCATCAGCTTACAAAACAGTAAATGCCAATTGTGCTATTACTCATCAAGATCATAAACATGCCAAAGCAGCAGCAGAGTTACGACCTACTAGAAGTGTCTGATTACAGTGTGACTGAGCTTCTCAAGTCTCAGCTGTGGCCTCAGGCCAGCAGGTTGAACTGGTCCATGTTGTGTTTACACTCATAAAGACAAAGGACATTTTGTAAAGTCCCAGAAGGTGGTCTAAGACGCGTCCCAACCAAGCTGATGATTCCCATAAAGCACAACCAGCCGTGACTTACAGGGAGCTAATAAGTGATGTTTCATGTTTCCCCCTGTTTTTTTAAATGGTTCAAATGTATATATACTACTGAAAAGAAAACGATTCAGATGGGACACATTGTTGATCACCGCAGCTTAAAAGCCTTGAGGACGTTCATTACTGTGATTACAGGTGCTGACACACAGGCACCTTGAACCTGGTTTCAGCATTATTCTACCAAGAGTCTCAGTAAGGAACGACCTCTCAGGTGACATTTCTATAATATACAACAGCATGAGCTCAATGGCTGTCATCATTACCACCTCAGCTCCGTAGTGGAGGCCTCTGGGAGGAACTGGTTCTTTTCTGTCGTGGCACATTGGAGTGCTACATGTAGCATTGTAGTATTGTGCAAGTGGTCCAATAACAATGAACACAAGATGTTAAATGGATCAACCCGTCTGTCCGTGTGTTAGCGCTCCGTTAGCCTCTGAATGTCGAGGTGTTGTACACGTTGATGTTGTAACTGTGGTGGATCTGACTAGCAACTGCAACCCGAATGTACTCCAATATGTATGTTACAAGTAAGAAGTGTCTTTTGATTACATGGTGGCATGTAAGTCAACAGTGTGAGTTTCCAATCACTGAACTGAATGTCAACACTTGGTTTTCAAACTAATTCGTTCATCGTCTTTGGGGAACATGACAGTCGAGGCTTCACACAATAAACACCAGAATTTCTGTTTGTCAGTTATCTGTATTTTATTAAATGTTCTGTTACTGTCAATAATATGACAACTCATTTGATAATGATGATAATAATATGATAACCCATTCCTCTTGTAAAGCTGTGTAACAAGGTCTCAATATCTAATCATGATGATTGATTTTGTGTGCGACTTCGTCAATGCCAGGTCCTCAGATTGTTGTCTCTTTTCATCCTATAAAACAAAAGGATATCAGACTGTATGGTCCTATCCATGTTGAAACTCAATGAATCACATGACAAAAATGTTCAACAAAGCATCACTTGTTGTGTATCTAGACAGTAACTCTAACACTAAGGTAATCTATTACTAACCCTAATGTAATCTATTACTAACCCCAACCTAATCTATTACTAACCCTAACCCTAATGTAATCTATTACTAACCCTAACCCTAATGTAATCTATTACTAACCCTAACCCTAATGTAATCTATGACTAACCCTAATGTAATCTATTACTAACCCTAACCCTAATGTAATCTATTACTAACCCTAATCCTAATGTAATCTATTACTAACCCTAATGTAATCTATTACTAACCCTAACCCTAATGTAATCTATCACTAACCCTAATGTAATCTATTACTAACCCTAACCCTAATGTAATCTATTACTAACCCTAACCCTAATGTAATCTATTACTAACCCTAACCCCAGCCTATAGATTACTTTGTACACCATTGCATCACCTGAGTAAATTGAGTATCAGTATCTGTTCGTTATTTTATACCATCGATAGTACCTATGTTTATATAGGATGACCATGAATTCACTAGTGAATACCACAGGCACGAAAAGCCCCTGTAGGCAGGAAAACCCAACTGAACTAAGAGATATAAATATATATGATGTCAGTACTGAACTGATGTACTTTATATGACAAAAGAATCTGTAATAATTCATTACTTATTACTAATTAATACTAATATGTTTTGTTTTTAAATATAGCTGTTTTGATGTCTGATTTCCTTATGATGAGAGGAATATCACAGGAATATCACAGGAATATCACAGGAATATTACAGGAATA
>OOFE01044353.1:0-10429 GCA_900323365.1 Monocentris japonica | reverse complement strand
ACACATTGTAGTAAAGTGTCTGACTACTTATTTTACAAAAGCGTTTTGTACATTGTTTTAGTCTCTGAAGGTTACACCCATCTATCATTTCTTTCTATCAATAAAAACTGTTGTGACGTCACCTGGAATTCAGTATAAGGTCCTTTGCTTGTTTTAGCCTAGCACTCTCACCTGGTTGAACTACTGAGCTTACTGGTGTAAGAAGGAAGGAGTTCTTCTCTCAAGAACAGCCACGAGACATATTCAGTTTACAACCATTTATTATTCAGGCAAAACAGAAATGTGCCTTGTTGCCGCTGTGCCAGAGAATGCCGGCTTGTGACCCAGCAACGCATCCAGACGGTCAAACCACTTGCTGGTTCGCTGGTCGGAACCACTTCTGTTATTGTGGTCCTTAATTTTCTTGTAGTCCTGCTTCAACTATTTTAGCTTCTCCCAGCACTGTTTACCGGGGTGAACAATGTTCAGCTCGGCTAACTTGTGGGAGATTTTTGCGTAGACCTTCTCATTGTGGGTCGCCATTTCCAATTCCTGTTGGATTTCATCCACAGCATAAATGCTCAATAGCGCCTGGACTTCATCGTCAGTCCATCTGTCGTAAGCTTGTTCATTGTTGGATGTGTCCAACAACAAACAAAAATATTTGGCTTGCGGCCAATGCTCAGAAATGCTCAGCGCTGCAAGCCCCGTCCCCAAAGTTCCTGTACTTTCGGAAAGTACTACCCCCCGAGCAGGAACTTTTTTTAAGTCCCTGGTTATTTTAGACCTTGGTCCTTGCGGTTGAAACGCATGGAGTCCCTCCAAAGGTTCCTAGTCCCTGGGGAAAGCTCCGGCGGTCGAAACGGGGCTTAACACTAGACTGTATCAGGGTTTAGGTCACCTCACTCCTGGATACGAACTCCCATTCAATGGAGCAATAATTCTTGCTTCTTAGTGGGCTGGATACAGCCTTCTCATGTTGAAAAATTTGGTCCCTTATTTCAATTTGGATATTTACTTCCTGAATTGAAAGTGAAATGAATCATACAGGACCATATAGCCTAATTAAAAGTGATAATCAGGTCAACACCAGAGACATTCTGGTCAATCTGACTGCGGCTGGTAAGTTTGTCTCTACCAGGTGCTCTGGCATGTAAACATGATCATTTATAGGATCCTCTATTCCAAATATCACCTCGTCTGTTAAATATTGGATGTAGCGTAACTTTATAATCCACTAGGCCAGTGGTTCCCAATCCAGTCCTCAAGAGGAGCAGTACAGGAGAATATCACACATGTTGCAAAGCCTTGTTATGGAAGAAGTTAGTTTTTGTGAATTCATAATGTGGCTTAATTTGATCAAAAAAAGGATATTTGTGGGTGGATATTTGTTGAAATCAATTTCTCACCTTTAACATGCAACACACATCCTCCCACTCACCACCACACTCACAACTGTGATTTCATTTTTTGCATCAGGGCTTTGTAAGATTTCTCTTATTTTATACATTATTATGCCGTATACAGCTTGAGTGTTTTTAGTTGAGTGATTTCAATTTGTTCTCCAATTCAGTTGTCTTGGCCTGACATCTTGTGTTCAGCTGATATTTTTAATCCCCTTGGGATTTTTTTTCTCGGCTGCACAAATCTGTAATACGTAGTTATACAATGATAAAACCTATGATTTTATCCCTGTGCAAATAAAACTTAATGTTGTGGCTACTGGCCAATTTCAGTGTGATTATGGGGTACATTTATGGACTGGGAGTGAGTTCAGTCCATCCACAAAGCACCTGCACCAGTGTATTTGGGTTTGATACTGGAAGCCAAGGTTGTTGGCACTTAGAAGTACTATGATCGTATGTCAAAGAAGCTACTAAAAGTGTCTTGGATGAACCACACTTCAGGTTCTCAGTGCTTCCAGAGTACATCTAAAAAATATAGGAGTTGCTTGTTGTACAATATAGAATTTTTTTTTCTCTTTCCAATAATTTTCAGCAGTATTGACTTGCACCACCATTACTAACAAATGGAATAGTATTTTTGGAATAGTAAACACTGGTCCATGTGGCATTTGGATGGACTAAAATTACTTACAGCTCACATTCTTAAAAACCTGAACTTTGCCATTAACTACTGAATCCTTTTTTTTTTTTTTATTTTAAACTTATAAGGTGGGACCTGCAGACGAGCTCGATAGAGCAAGACAGAAGTTTTCCTCTCACTCAGACCCAACTGTAACCCAGACCTTCATGGCCGACAGGGTGATAAACCCGACTGTGGGAGTGCACAAGGGCATAAAGTACGCATGCTGGTCTCCATTAGGCTGTGACGATGGTGGACGCTGCCTCCTTGCTTGCCTGACATTAGACAATAGACTTACCATTCATAATAGTCTCAAGCGTCTGCAATGGAGCACTCTAGTAGATCTCACCAACGTGTACGGTGAGAGGCTGGAGAAGCGCGGCTACTCCAAAAAAGATAACAAGCCACCGAAAGCAAACCTTCAGAATCTCGAAGAGTTGCAGCGCCGGTTCCGTATGCAGACACCTCTACGAATGGAGTGGTCAAGCATCTATACAATAAAACAAGTTCAGGCAGACAATACATGCAGGGAAGTGGAGATGGTTCTTCTTGCTGTGCTAATGGAGAATGGGGACCTGGTGCTGTGGAAGTTCCTCCTGCCTTTTGTGAACGGGAAGGAGGCAGAGTTTTATGATCTCATCGAATCCGGTGTGGCCCGACCCAGTGACTTGGCATGGTGGGAATATCAAGGCACCGATCGCCGGATGAGTGGCCTAATTGTGGGCAGTGAGGTAGGACCTGTCAAGATCATGCCCGTCAGCATGTCAGGAGTTAAAGGTTACTTCACGCTTCGCCTTCCTGTGGTGCTGTGGCAGGAATGTGACGAGATTCCTGTTGAAAACATCAAATGTGTCCCAATCTTCCATCCGATCCATAAGTCCAACTGCAGCCTGGTGGTTGCCACGCGTGGTTGTTATGTCTTTTGGTGCTTGTTGATGATCTCTCCAGCAGGGTTGAATGTTCACAATTCCCATGTAGCCGGGCTGCATACGCTCCCTGTCGTCTCATTAGCAGTGACTCGGCAGGGAGTTACAGTTTACACCTGTTCCATGGACGGATGGGTGAAAAAACTCACACCCAGCTTCACAGAAACCACTCTTGTTTTCAAGCAAGAGGACATTTTGAAGCCGGAGGACTTTCCAGGCAGAAGGATGCACGGTATCGCAATAAGTCACAATGGAGCATATATTGCTCTTGCCAGCACACAGGGTATGGTCAGTGGCCACCATCCTGTTGACAGGACTTACCAGGTTAACTTTGTGACTCTTAAAACACCAGAAACTGCAGCAGCACTCCTACTAAAGTCATCTTCACAGAACCTCTACAAGCTGGCAGACCTGCTCGACCTGGTGAGGTGGAAGGTGCTGAAAGACAAGTGCATCCCTCAGTCCCTGCAGGAAGAGCTTGACAAGAAGATCCAGGAAGTGGACTTGCCCTACTTTTGGCGCTTCAAGCTCTTCTTGGTGCGCATGCTCTACCAATCTCTGCAGAAAGCTCCCGCAGATCCCCGCTGGAAACCTACATTTGAGGATTCAAAGGTTTTTGTTGTGGAGGAGGAAGAGGATGGGGACGAAGATGGGAGAGGGAAAGAGGAGGGTGTGGACAGTCAAGTAAAGGAACCGAAGGAAGAAAACCTGGAGGAGGAGATGGCAGAGGTGCAGGCCTCAATTGATGCTGTGGAGGCCCACTTGATCAGAGAACACATGAAGAAGGTTTTGGGTGATGTGTACCTCAACATCTGGACTGCTGTGAACACCAGCATACCCACCTGTGGCCTGGTTGACTACCTCTCCAAAGACACTAACGACAGGGCTGCAGAGGTAAAACTCACTGCCTGCTTATATACTGATTATACTGTGAATTTAATCACTTTTGCATGTAGTGAACTCTAGTCACGTAGTGTTTTGTTTTCTGCTACAGTCACTCAAGGTGGATTATGACTTAATTCAACATTCTTGTGTTTGCCTTTAACGAAACCGGCCCCTCATCTATGTCATCTGTTCTGTATATCATCCTTCCCAGGTCCTGATTGGCCACATCAACAAGAAGATGAACAAGCAGAAATTTCCAGAGCACTGCAGCCTGTGCCAGGAGGTGCTGCCCTTCACAGACCATAAACAAGCAGTTTGTGAAAATGGCCACATGTGGCTCAGGTATAGATAAACTGGTTAATCGTCTGTACTTGTTTGATCCTGTATCACCGTTTCTTTCACAAGTACAAAACTAATCCACTAAAGACATATATTATGGGAAATGCAACCTAACACCAGGGAGACTATGAAGACTCTCCCAGTTCAGACACCGCAGTTAAGCCTGGCAGTCAGGACATGAATTGAATCTTAATACCAAACGCCTTTATTGGTGGTTTATTTATTTTCACAGAGCAGTAATCAAGCCTCCCACCTTTTGATATTTACCCATGCACCACTTCCATCCTCTCCTCATAAATATCCCCTCTCAACCATTCCCCTACAATCTCACTAGCTGAATGGGATGCGGTGCCCCTAGTGGGCACTGAGGAGAAATCGGTTGT
Organism: Monocentris japonica; assembly: GCA_900323365.1. NCBI lineage: Eukaryota > Metazoa > Chordata > Actinopteri > Trachichthyiformes > Monocentridae > Monocentris > Monocentris japonica. The sequence continues at coordinate 5,832 of OOFE01044353.1, read as the reverse complement.
ACGCCAGTGCTGTTTCTGTTCCATGGCATGTCTGTCCCTCCCAGCCAGCTCTCTGATGCCTTTCTCTCTCCTCCAGGTGTGTGTTGTCATACCAGGCCTGCCAGACACTGACGTTCAGACGTTGCCTCCTGCTGGATAGCATCGCCAGACTGCCAGAGCCTGGGGGTAAGCGCCACTTTCCATCTCTCTCCACCTCCATTTCACAGTCACTCTCTCAATCAGCTATCTCCTCCTGTCACCTTCAGCATCTGCGTTCATCCTGCTAAGCCTCTCAGATCATTGCTTGACATTTTGGATTACACTGCATGGGAAAGCAAATATTTAAAAAATGATTAGTGAAATGATGGTGCAGTTTTTCTTAAATAATAAGTTGTGTGTTATGTGTTAAAAGTCTATATTCTTACTTGGCTCAAATGTAATGATTTTTGGTCTCCTTTGCACCCTACATTTTTCACTGCCACCTGGAAAATTTGAACACTATAGTGCGACCTCAAATTACCTTTGTACAACTAGTCATTGTGGGCCTGTGTAGCTCAATGGGCTGGAGATGGCGCTAATAATGGCAGGAACTGCGGCCACTCACTCTAAAAATGTATGCACTCATGGTACTGTCTACTAAATGGCATTTGTTCAGTACCAGCATTGGAAAAACACTTGTTACCAGTGCAAAAACAATACATTTGGAGCTTTGTCCATTTTACAATTTACAACCTTTGAGGCTTGGCTTAGTCTGGCTCCTAGATACATCACAGGTCTTTAAACTCTCCATTTACAAAAGACTGAGCTGAAGGGCCTCTCCAGTGTTGGCGTCAAGGCTTTGGAGCGCCTTATCTGTAGAGCTTAGACTGGAAAATGTAATGTAATCTCTAGTCCCTTCTCAAAACATGTTTGCAGACATTTTACAATTTACCTCATTTGTGTTCTTTAACAGTTTTTAATTCATCTGTGGCATTTATTTACTGTATTGCCTGTAAAAGTTCTGTTTTGAAAAGAGCAAGACAAGATTGATTTTGTAAAGTTTCATTATTATTATTTTTTCTCCCCATAGATCCAGAGTGGATTAAGAAGATTCTGCAGGGGTCCTGTACATTCTGCGACTCACCAATGATCTAGGACTGAGAGGAGAAACGGGGTTGGGTTTCCCTGCAACCGCAGTGTTGTCTGCTCTGACACAGGGTCCAATTTTGTCAGACAGACATCAGTAGTACCTTTTTTTATATGTTTTTTTTCCTTAATTTTTTCATCACTTTTGTCATTGAAAGCATAAATAAAGGCGCTGAATACATGTTTAAACTCTCTTTATTTCCACCTGAGTATTGAGTATGCTGGTGGCATAGAACATGGGTAGCCTACAAAATGTGCAAAGAAACTCACATGTACTGTCTTACTGGAAATTAATATTTTACTGACTTAAAACAGTTTGGCCTTTTTTCACTCTGAAATTAATTGCAAGTTGCAGACAGTGTTTGGGTCTTTCTTTGCACAAAGTTTAAAATGTGGTTATAGGGGGAGGTTTTTATTATTCAGTAGGACTTCAGGGCACCATAAATAAGCTCCCTCATTTTCCTTATGTTGACTGTATTTCTAAACCTTTGGTGTAGTTTTTATTGCAAGTGAGTGGAAGTTACTCTGCCAGTTCTATTTTAGTCTTTTTTTTTTTTAATGCAACAAATAATACACTGAATTATACATACTCTGGAAAAAACTCAACATACCTACTTTAATTGGCACTGTAAAACAATTTCTAAGCTCAGGGAGGAAAAAAAAAAAAAACTGGTGCTCAGTCATTCTCTCAGATGAGGACTTCCGCTATTGTAAACGCAGAAAAAGAGCGGGAGGCAGATGAGATGAGCAAGAGGCAGGAAGAAAGCGAAAGTGTGCTTAAAAACCGATGCAGTCCCTCTCATGGGAGCAGAATGTAATGAGATTCACCAGTAATGAGGGACCCAACATGGCGCCAGATGTGGTTCTAATACTAATCAAGGGGGGGGTTAGAGAGCATATTGTTAAATACAATTAACCCTTTTTATTTTCCGCGAGAACAAGGGCTGCGGGGAGGGATGAGCACTCACCAGTGTGTTCTCCATCCCTCCCTCGGCCCCCGTTCCCCCATCTTGGAGACATGGAGGTCAGTGGCCAGCGATCAAAGAGGAAGTTGGACCTGGGAGACTGGGCTAGTAGCAGTGCTCCTCTCTGCCGTGGCCTCTCTCATCCCTTACATCCACCAGCGCAGCCCCGGCCCGGCGGAGGGGAATGCAAAGAAGAGGGGAGAGGGGGTCCACCCTCCCTCTGGTGTCACTGGAGATGATAGCCTGCCCTGGGGCTAGGCGAGAGGAGGCAGCTCGGCTCTCAACACTCAGGACTTCATAAAAAGGACCTTTTTTTTTTTTTTTTTTTTTTTTTTAACCCACAAATCTCTACCAAATGTTGACACTTGCCTCAAGAGTCAGTAAATATGCAGAAAAGTGAATCATTGATCACATTATCCTGTGTGGCTGCGGGAAATTCTGACATGTTTTGGACACAACTTGTTTTACAAGAACGCTTGCAAAAAGCACAGTTTTATTAATTTGAAAAAATACTTTAAAAGGATGGTTTGGGGCGTTCCTGGGGTGTGTTACAGGAAGTGTTTAGTGCTAGGTTTCTGCACGGCTGCCAGGTATTTGTGCGTGGGATTGGTGCTCAGTGTGTTGTTTGTCAAGTGGAAGTCGTGCCTCAGGTTATAATGTTCATGTCACTGATAGGTGGAGACCAGCACCGTTAAAGAGGTTAGCTGTGTTTGGTTGAACCTCCTCCCGCTTTAATATAATAATCTGTCAAAGAGCATCTCCACTAGTAATTACAGGCTTCCCCTCCCTTTCTTCCCCTCTGTCTTAGCTCTCTCAAGACTTCAAACGGGGGATTTTTCTCTTTGCATACAATATTTATATCCTTTATGTCAGTGGCTGGATGGCATAAAACATTCATAGCACCTTTTCACACTTTTATTTCATATGATATTCCTTTTGTTTTGTTTATATATTTGGAAAATGATATGTCCCATTGTATTCTCTCAAGAGTATCAATTCATTTTGTTGCTTCAAAATATTCCCATTTACGCTATAAAACATGGCAGCTGCTTCACCGCTTTAGACATTTGCCTGCATTGCCTGGTGGGATCATGGTATTGTTTTTGAGACTCAGTTTTTGAGTCTCCTGTTGATGCTTTCCTTTTATATTTTATCATATTTTTGAGTAAAATTTATAAGCAGGTTGTTTTTAACTAGTAGTATTTCCTGACCTTTTCTGCCTCTTCCTTGCCAGAGGGTGCTCTGATGGAATAGAACACAGTGATTGGTTAATATTGATACTGACCCACTTCCTCTTGTTTTTGAGCTGTGAAAGTAGGATTGATTTGATTGATTATTCACCTCATAAATCTTTACTTTTCACTTTTCATTTTTCCCCAGCAATGACGTTTGTATACCAACTAGACAGGAAGTAGACAGTCCCTCAACTCTGAAATAAACATGGCTGTCTCCAAAGTTTGGGCCCAAAAATACACCACAATAAACACTTTGGTGGAGCGACTATCCGAAGTTGCATCATTCTGCGCTGCTAGCTCGCTCCATGCACCCAGGAGACTTCTCTCTCTCCTGTTTCTGGAGTATTCTACAATGAGGCTCACCCCCCAAAACTTGTCAGCGCTAATGAAGTCCGTATGCAAGGTCGTCTTCTGCTCTCGCAACGCTGATGTGGTTGAACATGGTTGTCTTAACTGGTCGGCTCCCCACTCTGCGACTCCCCAGGGAGCAGGGGGGTGGCCACTGACCCGAGACCAGTCGAGGGGGTTGTGTGAAGAGGAGGGGGGCATGTCCATCATTAGAGTCACTACTTGTTCCTGGCCGCGAGAGCACTGAAGTGGAACTAATGCTGAACAGCACAATGGACATGGAGAGGGAGGGCCACTTTTTACTGCTACATTAATTAAGCTCATTCTCAACATGCCCCCTGTCTCCTCTTGTTCAGCCACAGTTAAGTGGAAGGGCTGCATTGTGTACGGCTGGTTTAACTTTGCCGCCGTTTATCAGAACATCCCTCACTTTATGGGTTTTGATTGATGGAGAGTTATTTCTTCATTTCTTGGGGGGTGTGTGTGAAGGTTTCTTTTTTTTTTTTTTTTTTTTTTGCTTGTGTTGCAAGGTGACAAAAGATAAGTGAAGAAAGAATATCCGAGGCTCTTCTGAGCTTGTTGCAGCGTATCTTAAGTGGAGCATACTGTACAAGACACTACATAGTGTATCCGTAAATGCAGTGGATGATGGATGTCAGACTCCATCAGTGCTGGCACCGTGAAGTGACAGCTTTCCGTAACAGTGACAAGTTAGGTTCCAGCGGAGACAGATTGCCTTCAGGTGGCTAGATTTTTAAAATCTCACCAAGAAATATGGAACGCTTAACTTTCCCTTTTTTGAAGGCTGAAGGGCTCTCTGCGCCTTTTATAGTCCTGATTTCAGCAGGAAGAGAGAGAGGAAGATGGCTCATTTGAGAGTTTGCTTTAATATCTGTCTTTCAGAGATCACAGGGTGTCATATTCACATACCTCATATTTCATAGCACCTATCACAAACCATGTAAAATTCCCTTAAAAGTGCATTATGCAATATAATAGCAGGTTTCAGTGACATTTATCTGGCAAGGGAAGGAAGACCAGTAATAGATGCCACCTATTGCCTTTTACAAAAAGGATTTCATCACAAAGGGAATATTTGTGAATTTTCTCTCTTTGTATCGCTGGTGACACTTAAAGTTAGAATTGAACTTGATGCTTTTTCCCTATATAAATATGTTTCTGTACATCCTATTGGTTAAATCTTAAAACTGACACAAACAAGCACAATATTGGACTTTCATTATTGTTGACATATTGTCTGAGCAGTTGATCTAGATAGTCTTGCAGCGTTCGGTGTGTGTGTGTGTCTGTGTGCGCGCACGACTGTGCACGTGCGCGTGCGTGTCTGGGAGCGAGAGAAATTATTTCAGGGCTTGGTTATGCAGAATTTGTAATGAGTATTTTTGTTTTTTAAAAAAAGGAAATACCGGTAATAACTATGTGCAAAACCATTAGAATGAATATTTATGTCGCTTGTTATGAAATATTCATTAAGTTGGTATAAAAAAAGAACAAGGAGGAATGAGACTGGGGAGAGAAAGTGTGTGTGTGTGTGTGTGTGTGTTGTGTAAAGGGGGCGGCGGGCCCTCATCACCTATTGCACAGGAGCACTGACAAAACCCTCGGATTGAATATCTGACATCTCTTAACAAAAAGCAGCAGCAGTAGCATCTTCTTCCCCTTGTTTTTTTTCAACTGTCCCTCCCTCGCTCCCTCCCTTCCTTCCTCTCTGCCTGAGGTGATACGAGTCCCTCTGTTCATTCGATCTCCACATCTCTCTCTCTCTCTCTCTCCCTACCTTTCATTCCCTCACTTCCCCTTCGTTCCATCTACCCAAATTAAGAAATTAATGAGGGATAGGTTCTTTACCAACTGCCCCCGCAATGTTTACCACTGATGAAATTATAATGTAGGCCCTGCTGTATTATTTATAAGCCAATTAGGGGAAGTGTTACTTGATTTGATGGGGAGCCGACACACAGAGTACATTTAACTAATGGAGACCAAGAGAGTAAAGGGAAGGAGGGAGAGGGAGAGAGAGGGAGAGGACAGCTGAGGCTGACTATTCCTTACGCTGCTCTAGGATTACGTGGCTAATTGCCCTGCTTTATCTGTCTGTCACGGATAGCCATGCATATTTTAGCGTTCCCAAAGACTTTGATTGTTTGCACTCGTGTTGG
>OOFE01044351.1:0-12447 GCA_900323365.1 Monocentris japonica | reverse complement strand
AGAGGGGGGAAATGACACGATCAGCTGGGTGTCATCGGCATAGCAGTGGAAGGAAAAGTCATGGGAGTGGATAACAGAACCAAGAGATGTTGTGTAGAGGGAAAAAAGAAAGGGACCCAGAACTGAACCGTGCGGAACCCCAGTAGTCAGCCTGCGTGGTTCCGACACAGACCCTCTCAGCGTCACCTGGTAGGAGCGACCCGTCAGGTAGGATGCAAACAGGGAGAGTGCAGAGCCTGAGACACCCATCCCCTCAAGGGTGGAGAGGAGGATCTGGTGGTTCACTGTGTTGAACGCTGCAGACAGGTCCAGGAGTATCAGGACAGAGGAGAGAGAGTTCACTCTAGAGGCATGGAGCGACTCTGTCACTGCAAGGAGAGCTGTCTCGGTCGAGTGACCCACCTTGAACCCGGACTGGTGGGGGTCCAAGAGGTTGTTCTGGTGGAGGTACAAGGACAGTTGATTAAAGACAGCACGTTCTCTACACTGGCTCCCTGTAGCAGCTCGCATCCAGTTCAAGACCTTGGTGCTAGCCTATAGGGCAGTGAAAGGAACAGCTCCTTCTTACCTCCAGGCTATGGTGAAGCCTTACACCCCCGCCCGACCACTTTGTTCTGCTGCCTCGAGGTGACTGGTTGCCCTGTTATATGCATATATGGTATATACATATACCCTATAAAACTAGTACATGCAAAGATAGGATTAGAAATATATGTTAAATTATGTTTTTGTAATGTGCATTATTAAAATTCAAGCATAGGTATATGCATTTCATCACACACCATTTTGCTCCTTCTTTCCCTTTAGCAATGGGTAATCCTAAAGCATCCATCTTTGCAGCAAAACAGGAAAAATGAACTTGGTTGCATCGTTTTCAGGATCATCCCTGATTAATCTGATTTAGAACTTTGAGCAAATCCATTTTATCAGGAGAAGGTGGGGCCACCGCAGTCTGAGCTAAACCTGCACCATCATAGAGACACAGGATATGGTCAAAAACATGAACAGAACTTCAGTGTGTGACAGCAGCTTTCTAAAAGTGTGTGGTGATTGTTCAGGCATGTTTTTGTCAATAATCTCCGAAAGGTAAATGCTAATCACTACTAATGTATATATTTCTGAGCAACTGTCTAGACTTTCTAGAAATACAGAAATACAGAGACAGACTTTCTAGAAAAATTGTCCCAGAAATGTTCAGCTGTGATCACAATTATCCAGTTATGGAGAAGGCCATGGCATCTGGCTAACATCATTATCATGTTGTTCAAACCACTGGGTGCCCACTTGTGCTATGTGAATAGACCTATTATCATCCAGGATCTGACACATAGCTGCAGAGAGCCATGGGATCCTGGAGGGCCTTATGTTGATTCCTCCTGTATTTTAGCCTGTGTGTAGGGTTTTAAAGGAGAACAGGCTGGTGTTTCAGGGGCATAACAAACAAGGCCACGGGCTGAGTGGTTGAGTAGCACTATCATTGCTCTCCTCTAGCAGTGATAGTCAGCCCTACACCAAGGCCTTCAGGCTTCAACTCTTAGTACTGAGAAGCATTGGAGCTGTTTTGCATGTTGCTCTGTGCTGGTTGGTCTGTGGCAAAGCCAGAAAGAATCAAGGTGACAGTTACGGTTAGATAGACTGCTCATCTTTTCCTGTGGGGCTCTTTCTGCCTCAACTCTCCCATTTTGTCACGTCATTTGATTCAAATGGCAAAGACACACTGTGTGTGCTAGTGTAACTCAGCTGGAGCCTAAACGATTGGCTAGCTGGATGTTACGCAGTTATAGAGACTGGCTGACCTTTCTCCGGCCAAACAACTAGCATCACATACCCAAATAAATGAACTTTTATTTAAAATTGTTTTATTATTTGTAAAACTATTGCTTGTTTTGAAAATACATAAATAAGCACAGAGACTTCCTGTGTCACCTGTAATATTCATGTAATTCATGTAATATTTAAGCTTGTGTACAAGCTATTTTAGGATGGGCATGTGCTACACACTAGTCAGCACAAAGGTGGATTACAATACACAGTAAATCTTATTAATATTCCCTCATGCATTGTAATAATCTCTATCTGTTGTTTCATACTTAAAACGGTTCAGTAGTTTTCAAGTTAATACTTCCATGGACAGCCTATCTGTAACATAATGTTAAAGTCTGTGTGGCATGATTAGAGTTCAGACACACACACACACACTGTGGCAGTGAGTTGTTGCAGAGTGCATCATCCCAATGCTAACAGAGTGATACAGTATAAGCCAATGAGCTGAACTAACTGGACTCCCCAACTGAAGTGTCAGCGGGCTGTTATCACAGAGCCATGATGCAATCTCAATAAGCCAGTTTGCCATTATAGACAGTGCATGTGTTGAATTACATATGGTAACCTGTTGATGTACTGTATATCACAACAACCAAAGCCATTAACAACCATTAAGTCTTTCCTGGAATTCACAAAATATTGACTTTAAATTTAATTTGATATGACTAGTTCAACATAGTGAACTCCACTCCCTTCATAAGATGTATTTAATTCAATGTGGAACTGAACAAAGACAACTAACCACAGCAAAAGATCGTTCAACAGATTCTGGTCATTACTGAGGGGAATACAAGATGCCACACCACTCTGAAAGAGTAACCTTGCGACAGATGTGCATGGGAGATTTAAAACGGGCCGCACCAATCAATTTTAATTAAAGCTGTATCCATTGTGTTGGCAGACATCACAGAGTCAAATTCCCATCCAAAGTGGATAAAGCACTGCTGTGTGTGGCTTGTGAAGGCCAGGTAACTGATCACCCATTAGTGTAAAAGAAACCAGGCTGCTCTGAGTAAATCATCTGAATAAGGTGAAGTCACACAACAATAAAAATACCGACAGTATAGTACAACAGAAGATCTAGCATGGTTGATCCATTACATCCCACTACATGGTAGAGTCGATGAAACAAGATCTAGCAAGAGAACAAGAGAAAAATTACAGGATAGTTACATAATATGGCTCACCTAGTGTAACTCAGTGGTTTTGAGCACAAAGACATCTTTTCAGCTCATTTTATTTCACTAGTGAAAGAGGGAGAAAAACGTATTTGCCCAATATAATTTTCCAAAATTAGTTGTCAAAAATGCTTTTCGGGCTTGATTCACTGTGAAATTCCTTTTATTGGACCGATCCGTCACACATTAAAAGCAGGGGAGAGCGGAAATAATGAAACATACTGACAGAGAGCAACTTAAGGTTGGCTATAGAACAAAACATGAATGGTTCTTATCACAATTCATTTGAAAATTATATCTTTACATTAAATGCATGGGCTACATTTAAAAAGGCAAATCAGTTGCATTCATTCAAAAGGGAATCAACAAGGGGACAAAGTCCACAATGGACTGATCACAGTGCACAAGTACACAACATTTTCAGTACCCTCATTCACATTTCCACACAGGTAGGAATTGGAGCCAGTCTTAAGTGATCAATCTATTTTTAGATTTTACATTTTAAGCGTCCAGCAGACTCATCCAGAGTGACTTACTATATATGCCAAAGTGGAATACATTTATCTTCATGTATCACCAACATTGCAAGCAGCCAAATAATATTGAGGCTGAAGAACAAAAGGTAACGTAGGTCTCAATCCTCAATTCTGAGACCACGTTAGCTGCACTCTGCAACACTGGTCGCTTTGATCCCGTCTAACCATTTAACCAAAGTAATGATTAATGTCTTATTAAGTGGTAAGATGAACACAACGCGGAGTATGTATTCTCTTGCTGCTTGTTAATATCATCAGCCACTGATTACAAGGGATGACTCTGCACCCAGACACTAGAAATATTGTGAATGGACTCTGTGCTCAGCTAATAAGAACTGACACCAAGGAGATGAAAGGATGTGTGAGGGAAAATGCACATGGCAATGACTTCTATTATTCAGAAACACACTAATCTTTGTAACAGCTTAATATTCACCTAACAGGTACTGGTCTCTGCTGAATGGTTTCCTCTGTGCAGTAACAAGATGTGCTGTAACCATGAACCACCATATTTCACATATTTTCTGTCCATTGTTATGCAATTATCCTGTTATTAAATGGGTACAAAATGATGAAACTGAGCTATTTGGCACACATCTTATTTCCTGCCAGCATATCGTAAATCATCCATGTGTAGAGTAAACTGATAATGTGCCATTTCTGCTATCACAAAGGCGCTTCTCTACTTCTGAGATTACATTTCTTCTCCTCTCTGCCTGTGTGACAATGAGACTCTGCGCCTCCCTTATCAGTGCTGAGCCAATGTAACAGACTTGAGCTGGGCCGCCCCAAAATGGTGGGATTTACCCTGCAAAAGCACAACTGGAAAAGTAATTTACACTGCAGGGTTAGGCATTTTCCGCTTCCCTCTTCTTCAGTGGCAATTTTATTTCTCGCACAGCACACAGCAAATGATAGCATGGATTGTGTGGCACACTATGCTTATCTCTGTGGTATAGGTCTTCTGATGCACTGTCATTTGAAATAATTGTGTCCTAATTGTGTCCAATCCTGGACAATATGTGCTGCCGACAGAAAAATGGAGACAAGAAAACAGCCAGATTCAAATTCAGTTCCTTTACTAAATACTGTCTTGGTTCAAATGAATGTAAAGGTCCTTGCCGACGTCTTACGAAATGTGTCAGTCAAGAGCCGTCTTTGGTCATCCTATTATTAATGTTTAGTGGACATTATACGTATTATATATTTACTATATAATTTGTGGCTGTGTATAGCCCCTCCCCATTAAATAGATGGCTAAAGAACAGGCTGCACACAGCAAACACATCCCCAGTGAGTACACTCCATTTCTAAACTGAACCGATATCCTTATTGTAAACAAATTTAAATGTGCCTCCACTTGCTTTCTAGGGTTGTTAATTAACTGAAGTGTATAAGGTCATTGCACAATACTGTGTTACAACCCCCCTGGCATAATCCAGATTACATGTCAGTGGAGAGCGGAGATTAGCGGACCATCATGAGTGATTTATGTATATCTCACTGATGCAGCCCCGGTGTCGCTCTTCTGCTGAGGGGTTACTAAATTAAAACGGATGTGACGGTCTGACAGGATGGCATCCGTGAGTAGACATTGCCATTTTGGGTTTGTTCTTGTTGGGGTTGAGAACCATAGCATACCATAATTTAACATGGAGGTCATGTAGAATTGATATCTAACAAAAACAAACACAAACAGGTCTATGGTGATTATTATTTTGAAGGGATTCCCTTTACTAATACGTCTCTTTACACACTGGTTTGGATGGGCCAACTGCCAAAAATGTTATTCTAGCATTACAGCCTTCTGTTAAACAGATAAGTGATAAGTGGATAAAGTTAAAGTTAGTTTTGGATTACAATATCTGACATTCTCGGTGTGGTTCTCGGTGTGGTTCTCGGTGTGGTTCTCGGTGTGGTTCTCGGTGTGGGTCTTGGTGTGGTTCTCAATGTGTAACTAATTCAGCTTTGCTTTGGTGACAATTAGGAGCTACAGGACTCTTGAACTGACTGGCAGCCCAGTGAAATACACCATATACAGAGGCACATGCTCATCAATAATCTTGATCACTTACTAAAAGAGCTGGGGGTGAAATATTGATATTTCTATCTAGCCTATCAATATTTCTGTTGGTTGAAATGGACTGGGTCAAAGCTATTAGTTGATTTTAATGACTGTATTGGCAGATGAAACATTAAATACATATTTACCACTACACAGGATCTGATGTAGCTATCCCTTATGCTATGTATCGAGAAACTTGTCTTGGATGTGAGTGGAAAGGGGTATGGGTGAGACCCAGAATGCCATTAGGGTTATCAAGGGTTATCATAGATGTTTCTTTCAATTAGGTCCATGTCATGTCCATGTCATGGCTGATTTGCTGACTTGAGAAGGCTCGCAGAATCCAAGTTGCATTGACCATCAGAGACAAGTGGAACAGCTGAATGCTTGGTATGGCTCAGCTGTTCAGAAATTTAATTGTATCTGCAAATAATGCTCTTAACTAAACCAGTTATACTTGGCGCTGGCGACAGTGTATGGCATCATGTAATACACAAGCTCTTATCTTAGTCATTCAATGAAATTCCATACTTTGCACCCCAAATGGTGTCCTTTCCTTTCAGCCAGAGCGTCTGGCTGATCTTTTAATATATTTGTTTTTGGGCCATCAGAGAAGGGATGTTGCCACAACACCCTCATCCCTGCCTTCTACCTCTCTGCTCAAACAGTTTGGAGGAAGATGGAAAATTGTTGGTGTATATTGCTCTTAGGAATAGGCTGGGAGGACCAAATGACTTCAAACCATTTTTATGCAACTTGTCAATTGTAATAATAATAATAATAATAATAATAATAATAATATTTCTCAAAGACACTTCAGCAAGGCTAATGCTTGCTGACACAAGGGCTTGAAACTGGGTCCTCCAGTTGAAAGGCAGTCTCTCAATATGTAAAACCACATAGTGAGAGTAGTCCTGATTTTTGTTTGTTCCAATTCACTGCAGCTCTCTCTGGAGAGGCAGATCATTGGCCACTTGTAACCTCAGAGGCAAAGGTGTGTTGAGGTGAGGAAGAGCAAGACTACATGTACATGTACTCACACATGAAGGCTCTCCCTCTCCCTCAATCCCTCTCTCTCTTCTCTCTCTCTCTCCCTCTCTTTCTCTCCCTCTCTCTCTCTCTCTCTCTCTCTCTCTCTCTCTATGTAGCTGTATTATATGCCTCTATGCCTACATACTCACACATAGAGGGATGCAAACACCCACGGACATACACACACGTGCACTTGCACGTACACACACACACACAGACACACACACACACACACAGACGTGCACACACATTTGTATTACAGCCTGACTACTATCTCTAAGCTCAAGAAGCTGGTTGTCTTATTGATTACTAGTATAACATTACAGCAGTGGAACCCAGATCTTTAGCAATCGTCTTATTAGGTTTGATCCCAGCAACAGCCATTGTCCTGCCTAAGTGTCCTTCAGCAAGACAGTGAATGAGCTTTTGGATGAGCATTTTAATGACAAAAACGGAAATTGTTGTTGCCCCTTCTACTTTTATCTAAAGGTACGGAGACCCTGTGAGGTCCTCTCATACTTTGTCGCTGTACATGGTATGAATGCCTACTGGCCTAATTGGCCAAGTACAATTAGCTCATACAGAGGACACTCTATGTCACTCTGAACGAGGAGGACAGCAGACGGGTTGCACTGTTGCCCCTCGTGCCTATTAGGTCACTTACTTTCGGTGATCTTCTGCAACCCAAGCACATCCTCGGGCGTTATTACGGTGTTTCTGAGCAATTCTTCTTCCGTTGTGACCGGGACCCCCATGTCTGTTGAGTTGCAGCCTTGCTTCACTTTCATGCCTACGAGGGAACGGTGGTGGTGGTGGTTGTTGCTGTCGGTGTCGCCGCCGCCGCCGCCGCCGGTCCTATTAGCAGCTGGGGCCGGTAATATATATAGTACAGTACACAGCCTCAGCGTGTGCTGCTACAAGAAAATCTCATTCTCCGTGTCTCCTCCCCCTCCCGATCTAGGGAAGATCAAAATCAGCCCCTGGCTCCCTCCCTCACAAGGTATTTAATCTAAATCCTGTGGCTCTTTAAACCGACCGGGCGCGCATGGCTCACGCGTCGGTCGAACAGACCAGTGCCTGGCAGTGTTGAGCTCGTTACTCTAACAGTAATGGATTACTCAGAACTCGTTACTCACTTCGGCAGGACTTTACTTATTATGGCAGGCCGTTTTGTCATTTATTCCCTAAAAGGCACTAGTACTATTTTCACTAGTCAATATTCTGCCAGCTACTAGTCGTTTTAATAATTTTAACTATTAACTATTAACTCATTTTAACTATAGCAACTATTATAGGCCATTTAATTATTTATTCCCTAAAAAGTACTCGTCACAAAAAAATATCCACTGGTACTTATTTTTTAGTCATTGGTTTGTCACATGTCACTACACTACAAGTAGCTTTTGTAATTTTACTAGTTGTCATATATAATAGATACTAGTTCTAATTTAAGAGGTAGGCTACTGACTATACTACTGACTAATTTGGTTTTTACTAGTCACTTTTCTATTTTTACTAGTAACAATACTAGTAATAAACACTATTATTTTTTTAAGTTACTAGTCACTAATTACATTTTCGTCAGTCACTTTTATTATTACGAGTCATTTACTAGTCACTAGTTATTTAAATACTTGTCAAATGATAATGGCTAGTCAAAACTAAATATTGATTATACAGTTGTTACTAGTGAAACTAAAAATGTTGATTAGTATCAAATGCAGTAAAAACTACTAGTCCCTATTCAATAGCAACTAGTAACATTCACTAGTGAAGAGCGGAACAACAACTAGTCTCTAATAAATAGTAAGTAAATTAGTAACCAGTAGAATTGGAGACTAGTACTAATTAAAATAGCTAATAGTGACTAATGAAAAGTTGATATATAAAATTTGCAGCCCCATTGGATTCAATAATTACTAGTAATATACTTTCTTAAAACCTATTATTACTGGTTCTTTGTCGTCAGGATCAACCCAAAGATTGTTCAGCACACAACTGAAATGTGACATGAAAAATATTCATGTTGTCATTGATGCCATTAAGCTAAGACCTTATGACCATCAAGGAAAAATACAGCTTGGAGGTTACAAACAAGCAGAGGAGACTATTTAACTTTGAGGTTTAGAATATATTTATTTCACTTTTTTTTCCATTGGAAAGTTGCTTTCCAGATGCCAGCATCCCTGAGAAAGTGTAAAATACAAATCTTCTGGACAGCCACATCAATGAGCTGGAGGGGGTCAGCCAAAAGATCAGCACATCTGCAGAACACTATCCTGCACAGCCAGCTTCTTCCTTCCTTAATCACATTCTCACCAGTACCCTCTTCCAGTCACCAAACCTGACTGGTGTCTTGGCAGCTATAGGAGGACAACGTCACTAAGGGGATATCTGAGGTTCTGTAGTTATAGTGGCCGTAACAGATGATGAGGAGATAGTGCCTCCTTCAGCATGACAAGCTTACTACAGGGCATGTGCAGGGCTGAGAGCTGTCCATGGTAGTATTTATGTGTGGAGTGATATGAGTGTCTATCCCTTACTCTCCAAAATCTGTGGATCCCAGGAGAGGGAGAGTGGCTTGGTGGCTAACTAACAGGCTTAGTGGCATCAGTTCGTATAACTAGAAACACATAAGCGAGTAGATGTATAAAATCAAAGGGTTGCAGATATGGAATTTAAACAAACTAATGAACACAAACTAATGGAGTTTATATTTCACTTACTAATCCCCTATAATCCCCTTAATAAATATGATAAATCATGCTATAATTGTATGAGGTTTTCAGACAGAGAGCATTGCTATCACTTTTACCATTGCTTCTATATTACTCTGGAAATCTGTGACAATCACAACTTCTCATCCCTCCATAATCATTCAAGATGGCACCTACCCCCAAATTCTACCAGTAAAAGCAATAACAATATTCAAAAGCCATTAGCTTATGTGGCTAAGTGGCTATTGAAGGCTCTCCAAGGGATGGTTAGCACCATGGCAAGCCTGACCCTTGCTACTCTCTCCTGTTAGCCCACAGTTGCTGGACTGCTCTCTATGCGGTCATCTCGAAGCAGCCCCTGCGATGTGTCTGCATGTCCCTCACCCTGCGCATGGACTGGATCTGGGGGTGGTTGGCACCCCACTCATTCCAGTGCTTGAAAGGGCCCATCTCAAACACATACTGGTAGCCACGGTAGCCAGGGTACTGGTAGCCCACCCAGCTGTTTGGAAGAGAGATGGATAGAAAGAGAGAAAGAGATGTGAATCACAGTGCAGCACTAAACAGCTGCCTTTGTTTCAGCATCTGCTCTGCTTATGCTCGTCCAAACCGACCCAGAATTCATCTCATGGATGTCAAATGGACTTGGCAATGCCAAATAGTTCACTTTGTCTTTACTTTGTCTAGGGACAGAGGACTTCAAACGAAAACCTAGATTTCTGCTGCACTGGAAATTACATACTACTACTATTATGAAAATACTATTAACAGCATTAAAGTGAATATTATGGTTACATTACTGTTATATTTTTGAAAAGAAATGAGACGAACCCAGAAACACAACTAGTGGTGACTTACGTTCCACCAGTGACCTGGATACTACCAACACGGTCCTGGAAGCCATAAGACCACAGACTGGGAATATCCTCATCACACACCTCCATCTTACGACCCTCGAAGTTCATACACTCATACAGGCAAATCTTGTGGTCCTGGGGGTCCTATAAGATGCATATAGCACTCTCAAGTTAGATACTGTGTGGCAGAAACAACAGAGATAAAAATCAACACTTAAAGCTAAAATATGCATGAAATGAAACAGAAAAATTGTGGACCGATCCAAAAGCAGATCAGATGAGCTTACCATTCGGACGGGCCTGACTGACATGAAGCGGTCACACCTGTGGCTGTTGGACCAAGTGTCCCAGCGGGGGTACTCTCCC
The DNA here is from genome assembly GCA_900323365.1 of Monocentris japonica. Taxonomy (NCBI): domain Eukaryota; kingdom Metazoa; phylum Chordata; class Actinopteri; order Trachichthyiformes; family Monocentridae; genus Monocentris; species Monocentris japonica. Next base: position 1,872 of record OOFE01044351.1, on the reverse strand, counting down.
TTTTCCAGCATGAACATCTCACCAGTCATGTTCTGCTGCTCATAACCCACCCAGCTAGATGGATGGATGAATGAATGGGTAGACAGATAGTTAGATAGATAGATTGTGGCAATTGTTGTCATTTGATCATTTCAACCCGTGTTCATGGGTGTTTTGATGGCAGTTTTGGTGACTTACGGTCCACACTCTACCCTGATGGAGCCGATTCTTTCAAAACCCTTCTCACACAGGTTACGGCACTCTCCGTTTACCTCCATCCTACGGCCTTGGAAGTTTTCGTATTCGTAGAGATACATCTAGAAAGGATGACAAACCCAGGCCAGTTATTAAGTCAAATATTTCGGATGGATAAATGTTACATTTTTGGGGTCAATCACCTGAAAAAGTAAACATACCTTGTGAGCGCGCAGCCCCATGGCAGAGTGGCTGCCAATGCTGCCCTGAGCACCTGAGTGAGACATGATCGAATCTAAAGAGAAACAGAGAGGCAGTCAGACATTTCTAGTTATTTTTTAGCATTGTGAGCTGGTAAAGAATTCCATTACTTTCCCCTAATAGTTATAGTACAGCATAGTAAAGTTCTTTACAGTAAAGTAAATTTAGTAACTGCACAGCATATGCCAAAAGTCGTGTGTAAGTGGACAGGTGCATTAGCACACTGATTTAACGGACACCTCTTGCCCAAGTCTATATCTAAATTCAATCCCACATTCATAACTCTGTATCTCTATGGCAGCTGTCTATTGCAGGTTCTCAGCTGATGCCATGAAGTGAGTTGAGGTGTGCCTTGAGACTTTGCTCAAATGTAAGGAAGATCAATAACAAAAGTATTAACTTTGTTAACTTAACAATCAAAACATAATGACATCAGCCCAAACACTTTCCCCCTGAAAGTTAATAAATCTGGTTCCTTGACTAGCGGCTCTTCTTATCACCTATGAGGATTGTACCTCGCCGTAGGCGCCATATCTGAACAACTGATAATTAGATAAACCTTTTCATTTTGTGCGAGCCATAAATGTGCCATGGAAAAAATTTAAAAGCAAGACAAAAAGAAGAGCGCAGGTTCCAACGATTATGTGCATGCAGAGATTTGTAACGACAATGTTCTTTTATGAACAAAATTCTGTGTTTCCACACAAACTAAAGTTGAACTTACTTTAACCCCGTGAGTGGCTGATTAAATCCACACCTTTTGATATATTTTTGTTTTCTCAGTTCTACCCCAACAACTTTCTTTTATGTCAAGGTTTTGTCCGTTTCTGTCCTCAAAATAGTGTTTCCTCTATAAATGTATTTATAGAGGTATTCGTCCCTTCCCATAAGGCCTAGAATATTGACAAGCCCCAAAGCAATCATCTATCCAAACCTACTGTGTTCCATTGCTCAGATGATAGAAAACTAGACATAGCCTCCCATCTCTCTCATCCATTTTACCACAAAATGAACTGAACATAAAAGCAGCTCTGTGTTCTTAGTGTAAAACAAGATCACACTCTGTTGCATTTTAAGCCAATATTCCATCTACTCAGTCCAAAATGAAGGTTCAAGGGAAGAGCCAATCCTTGGTTGGTGCTTTCAGTCCAAGGTGTAAACAGGAAAACCTCAACCTTTCCCCTATCATGCCATCATTCTATCAACTCTCAAAGTATTAAGACCCAGAAGAGTGGAAACTTACAGAGAAATGCAGGTTGAAATGGACCGACCTTTGGGGAAAGTGATGGAAGCAGGCCTAGTGAGTGGGGATATATATATACATTTACATCCAACCCAGGTCTATTGAGCCAGGAATCTGCCTTCTCATTGGCTGAGAGCTGTGTAGAGCATGGGGCGGGGTCAAAGATCATGCTGCTTATCTGTGTGCTAGTCGTG
>OOFE01044349.1:0-11039 GCA_900323365.1 Monocentris japonica | reverse complement strand
GATTCCCTGCACACAGCCCTAAGCCAACATGTCCCTTCCTCCCTGTTTTAACTGTGGGCGCTACGCTTCTAACCACTGGATCCTTTGACTGGGTCAGAGTCATTTCCAGTCTAACCATAGCACACTTGTACTCCTCTGTCAAGCTAGATATCGGCAGCTCTAACATGCCTTTCGTACACGGCCAGACTGCTTAGACAGTGTGGGGCTCCAAGCCATTTTCTAATAAAGGAGTTGATCATCCTTTCTAGTTTTTCTACCTTCGATAGGGGAACCTCATACACTGTCAGCAGCCACATCAGCCGAGGCAACAATCCAAACTGCCCAGCCAACATGTCAATGTGGGGCCCACATGAGTTTCACTTGGGTTATATGGGCTTCCTCTGGGCATGGGATTTGAGTGGGCTTTTTGATTGGTTGTGTGTAGGCCCCATTTGGCATAACCAAATGGGCTTAAAATGAGCTACCTGTTTAAGCCCAGCTCCGGTCTATGTGTGGGTCCCGCATGGGCCCTAGTCAATTGATGATTGCTCACATGGGTCCCTTATTGCCCACCTTGCCCCATTAGTGATCCACATGGGCAGAGACACACGGGGCCTATATGGAGCCCATGGACAAATTAATATGGGCCCCATTTGGGTGGCAAGTACCAGCCCATCACTAACCCATGTGTGGCCTACATGGACATCCAGCCTGTTTTAAGCTGCGTAAAGCTTTAAGGCTGTCAGTAGTCGAGAGCCACATGTATTTTTAGCAGTGAGATTTTGACACTGATAGTATATGTAGTCATATTTTAAACAAATCCATCTTTGCACATTGAACATTGAATGTTCAATGTGCAACCAACTGCAACCAATGACAGCTGTGAGAAAAAGTTTGCAAACCCTTTTGAATTACCTGCATTCTTGCATGAATGGATCCTAAAATATGGTCTGATCTTCATCTAAGTCATAATAATAGATAAACACAATGTGATTTAACAAATACCGTACAAACAATGTACTTTTACTTATTTTTTATTGAACAAATTGCATTAACAAATAAACAATACGTTAGAGGTGTCCTGTCAACAAACCCCCCACAATGTTTGGTTACCAACAGAGTCTGCTTCTCTCGGGAGTAGAGTTGTTGAGGCTCATCAGGCTGGAAAAGGCTACAAAGGCAAAGACAAAGGCCTTCACCAGTCTACAGTCAGACAGATTGTATACAAATGGAGAAAATTCAGTGCTATTGCTACTCTCACTAGGAGTGGGTGTCCAGCAAAGATCACAGCAAGAGCATGCTGCTTAATGGTCAAGGATTTAAGTAAGAACCCTAAGGTAACAGCTAAGGAGCTGCAGGCATCTCTTGAACTTTCTAACATCTGTGTCCACACAGCCACAATAAGAAAAACACTAAACCAGAGTGGTGTTCATGGGAGAATACTAAGGAGGAAATCACTGCATGAAAAACATTGCATACCAACATCAAAACCTCATCCCAACCATGAAGCATGGTGGAGGGAGCATCATAGTTTGGGCTGCTTTGCTGCCTCAGGGCCTTCAATCATTGAGGGAACAATGAATTCCAATGAATTCCAAATTGTATCAGGAAATTCTACAGGAGAATATTAGGGTAGTGGTTTGATCTGAAGCTTAACAGAGGTGTGCAGTGTGACAATGACCCCAAACACAAAACCAAATCTAGAACAGAACAAGTCAGAGTCCTGACCTTAACTCTGAACTCAGAACTGTTTGAGAAATGTTAGGAGAAATGGTCCAAAATACTTCCTAACTGTGCAGGTCTGATCAGCAACTACAGGAAACATTTTGTTTATCTGCTTAGATAAAGATCAGGCCATATTTTAGGAGCCATTAATACAGGAATGCAGGTAATTTGAATGGGTTCATAAACTTTTTCTCAAAACTGTAACTGCTGGAACTCCATTCATTTTCTATGACCCTTGACAAGGCAGTACAAGTTCACCACAATTGCCAAATACTCGTTTGGCAGCAGCTGATGTTTTGGAGAATGTTGCCCATCTGCAACCATTGACGCAGAGCTACAGCTAATGTGAATCTGGCGAATACTTGTTAAGGTTTTACACAATGCTTCGGATTTTGAAAAGAACAATGTACAATAGTTACTATTATTTCAACCACAATGAAACAGTAACAAAAACACCTCTGCTGTTTGAGTAAAAAGTTGGTCTCATCTTGATAGGCATACCACAGAGATGGAACAGACCGCATGAGAATCTGATTTCTCAGGGTTTCTGTGGTGGGAGAGTGCTCAAACTCCCTGGTTCACAAAGCCATAAAAGCTTGAATGAGAAAAAGTAAATTGAAGATAAAAAACTAAGCAAACATTCATATTGCTGTTGTTGGAGGAGAACCATCTATCTCCAAAATGTCAACCTTTCAGGAACTACAGCTTGAAGACCATGTATTTTTCAGTTCATCCAATGGGTTTTGAAAGGTTTTCATAAGCCATACAACTTTCTCAACCCAAAGAGGACCATGTAATTTTATTTATTTATTTAACAACAGGAATTGCAAGGTTTTGACCCGACAACAACGATAACGGACTATCATTACAAGAACTTACTCTTTAAAGCTTAAAGAAATACACCAACCTTTTGGTTAAAAAAGCTCTTGGATCAAATCAACTTTGTGCAATGAGACAATTTAGAGCATTTTCACCTCTGTATTCATGCTAATGTACTTTAGTGCAGATCAGGCTTATGCTTGAGCATGCTGTGTATGCTCACTGGATGATGCATGCCAGCTTTGCATCAAAGCCCACAGTGCGCTAAATATAGAACATACATAAGGTTGAAATTGAATGATACAGTAGAGTTGAAATTGCTTCCAAATGCAGAATCACCACTCTGACTTGGCAAATGTCACTGCACAAATAAATGAATGGCAGATTTGGAAGGAAATACAGTATGCATTTGAAATAAATGTTTGTGGAATTTTGAAATTAACAAATTAAGTTGTTTGTATATTGTGTTGCATGGAAGAGCAAAACAGACTAATGGTCAAATATAGTGTGGAAGTTACACTCGGCACTTGTCGGCAATGGGTCATTGTTGTGGCTGTGCATGTAATTATTGTGTATTTGTTTACTCTGTCCAACTGATTGTGAACTTATACACAGCATATACTGTACTTGTAAGTGTGTGTGTGTGAGCGTGCTTGTGAAGGGGTTTCGTGTATTTGAAATCCTCACATCAGCATTCACCTATACACATGCTTATGTAGCAGAAACACTGCTGTGAGTGAGACTCTGGAGTGACAGGAGGTGAATTAGAGAGTGATTAGAGGTGAATTCGAATTCACACTCCACGTGTCTGCCTGTCATTTGCAGGACAGGACATTTGCAAACTAACAAAAGGGGTGCGGGACAGGCTGCACTATACACATGCACAACAAGACACAACGGTTAATGCACTGCACACAGACAAGAATGCACAGTTGCAGCATGCCTACACACATACACACACACACACACACAGACGTAAACACATGATGGCCATTTCTTAATGTCTTATACTTCTGAAAGCTCTCCACTCTTGACTTGCTCAATCACAGAACAAGTGATTTAAGTTACTTTCCTGATGTGAGAGTGGGAGAGAGAGGTGAGAGAGAGTGGAGACTGAGGGAGAAATACAGAAGTAAATGCCATCTTCTTCCAAACAATATTTGACCTATGTCTATGTGCTATCAGGCATTACACACACACACACACACACACAACCCTGTCACATTACAACCCAGACACTTCATTTCACATTTTCACTTATTATATATTGATTTATAACTTAACAGAAGATCCTAAAATGGAATTCACACATTATTCATATGATCTGGGACATTTCAACCAATATTTCTGAATGTTCTCCCAAAGCTAGAAACCAGAGAGAGAAGACTCTAAAGTCATCAGGAGACCCTTTCTTGAGCTGTTCTGTTTGACAATGAATGGCAAAGTGATTTTGTGAACTCATGCTCAAGGGACCTACAACATGTAGGAAAATGTACCAATACATCTGGAAAATCATATCCGGTACTGTCACTGTGGCAATGGGGCGGGGTTTGAGCATCAGCTGGACGCAGAGAGTCAGGAGTGGCTGCAATGAGTTAGTGATTACTTAGGTATATATTCTCTCTTTTGCAGTGAGGATCGGTCTGAGGGTACACGCAGACAACTGACTCAACTGATCTGACCAAAAGGTGGAAAGCCCAAACAACAAACTCTGTGTTATAGATTACTTGAGTTGTGAAGTGGCCAGGTTATTTAGAGTCTCTGCAAGGAGTATTCTCTGAGTGCTCCGCAAGGTGAATAAAGAATGTGAGCCCCTCTGTACCATGCTTTGAGAGTCCGTCCATTCAGAATACAGTTCCTGACTTTGTTACAATCACACTGTCCACAAAGTGTATATAATACTTCAAAGCATACTTGAGCAATAGTAAAATTACTGACATCAAAAATATATATTTTTAAGTTATAGTGATTCAAGTAAGTAATTGCTTCCACTCTTGTGGACCCAGCTAATATATTATACAATCCGCTCATTTAAGGAACTGGATAGATCTATCTATCTATCTATCTATCTTTGGAGCACACATGTCAATATAGGTTGACACACCAGTTGATGCCCTAAGTACACGTTAAAGTAATAATCTGGGACATTTTAATATAAATAAATGTCTATTTTGCTACTATCTAACACTATCTAATTTATACAACACAATAGTGATTAGTTCATGAAACCTTTTACATTTGCTATTTGCTGTTGTAAACACTCAGTGTCGGGTAGGTCTTTCCTGGGAAAAATCCCCTGGTCCATTCCTGGACCAGCTTTACGCGCCAACTGGAAGTAGCAGTGTTCGTCTGTCACTGCGGCAATGGCAGCGGTCTGGCTGGTGCGGGAAATAACCACTTTGTCCCCTATGGGCCTCCATATATAGAGATATCAAGAGCTGGCCTTCCGCGGGAACGGGGTGTGTCAGACAGTCTCTCAATTAGCTCTCTTAAATTTGAGAACACCACCTTGTCCACGTCGGTGTCAGAAATGGCAGAGTATTCTGCAATACTTCCATTTAACTGTTCAGTTCTGTCACAAGCCTCTGTTGGCGAGATGAGGTTGCTGTGAAGCTGATCAGCCAAAGTGGTTATGTCCCGCACCAGCCTGGCCGCTGCCATTGCCCCAGTGATGGTCATTGAACGCCCATACGAGTATGTGAAAATGAAAATGCAATAATTTTCATTTTCATTTTCATTTTTACTCAAATAACACATACATATGTGGAAAATTATAATGCTATTGTGGAATTACATTTTCATTTTCAGGTTTACATTATCAATTTAATAAAGTCCCCGATGGGCTTCCATATCAATCCATAAAAATATGCACTTGCTATTCAAGGGCATGGCTTTGTGAGAAGAACTTCTCTGCTCTTGCAACTGCAAAAAATATGATTAGAAATATGAATTGTATGTAGAAGATGCAGTACTTCATTCTACAGCCTCCTCTGTTTACCAAGCACACTCTATTTGTGGATGTTAAGTTAGTACTGAATGCAGGAAAAAAACCAAAATGTATGTTATTCTCCAATATCCAAATGAATATACCCAGTGCTGCTAATGATACACAAATGCTCTTTGTGTTACACCAAAAGTAAAATCAAAGGATTTCCACATATATAAATAAATAAAAATAGATATTATAAATATAAAACATGCAACATACAAAACATGCAAGAAACAGACAAATAAGAGTGAGAATAAAAAATAAAATATGATGTGGAGAGAATGCAGGCTGCACAGAGGGAAAGAAAATTATAGTTTGTCAAGCCCTGCTGCACAACATACCCTACTACGTCATATCTCTTCTACAGCACAGAACGAACTCTGATCATGTGTGTATGTAGTTTGAATGGATGGATACTGCACATGACAACACAGCGCTAGGGAAATTTTCCTTTAGCGTTCATGATTTATTTTTTTTATATTTTAGCTTCTTTCATAACTTCTTCTCCTATAGTATTTGTTAATTCATTGTTTTTTTATTTACACAGATATAAGAAAACATCTCTCAATGAGATTCCCCAGTTTAAATACAAGTTTCAACATAAAGGAAGGTGGGGCGTGAAGCCTTTGAATATTATCAAAGGCTAAACCGACTCAAAAGGATTGCCCTGCACAATGTACCAATTCAATCAAATCGTTTTGTTGAGCATCAGCTTCCTTGATGGACCTAGAATGTCAATTTGGACAAACATTAGACACATTCAGACATGCTACACATGGCTTTTGGCATTGGGATTTTAGAGTATCGGCCTGATATCCTCTATACTTAAATGATCATAATATAATCAATTTTCTCCTTATGGGTTATCTAAGGACCTTCTAAGTGTGAAAGAGCTTTGTCCAATATTTGATAAGTGTCTGTGTCGGCTATCCCTATCAGCAATGTTTGGTGGTGAAGGGACTAGAATAACTTCCACCAATACAAGAAATTCTTTCATTGCTTTACAGCTGATTACAGCAATCCTTGAGATCAAATCCAGATATGCTCACACTGACCACTTTGTGCTGCCAATGTCTCACTTGCCTAAGGGCTGTTTGTCATGCATGACATGGATGACACATGACAGTCCCTCTCCATTACACTCTCTCTTATACTCACACACACAGTGACTAGAGCCCGACCGGTACTTGGTTCTTCACATGAATCCCAAAAGAAATGCACTGGAGGTAGGATAACATTTGAACAGTAAACATCACTGAAGAAATATAAATAAATTATTTTTATGAATAAAAATAAAAAACAAATTAAATATATTACATTTGATTAAAGAAAAATAAAGGCCAAACATATATAAAAATGCAGTCTATATACCTTAAAACAAACAAAGCAATTGAACTTCACCAAATGAGATGGAGTATTGTGTGGGCTATAGCTTATATAAAAGAACATAAACACACAGTCTTCTTCACAAGCCCCCTCAGTCCTTAATGCTGCCAATCCATCAGGGGCAGGTTGTAGAGCAGGAAACACAATTTCTCTGCATTTTCACCTTTGAGGGAGCTCCTTTAGTCCTCCATAGATGTTCCCTCTCTCACTTGTGACAGGAGGGTGGAGAGGAGAGGTATCTCCTTGCCTGTATGGACAGTCCCATAAAGCAGACACTGTTCTGTTTCCACCAGTCAAGCGGGTTGCCAGTCTTCCTGTCAATGACAGCTCCCTCATGTAGCGCTGCAGCTCTTCATGGATCCCCTCAGGTCAAAATATCGGCCAAAGTATACGCCGATACCGACATATCTGTGATGTGCCAATATCGGCCCTGCAATATATCGGTCGGGCTCCAACAGTCATTTTTAGGGGCCAGAGGTTTGGTTCTAAACTATCCATTCATTCATTCATTAACATGCTCACTGTCAGTCTGTGTTGCAACATCAGTAAGAAAACATTACTCTCCATTACTCTCTCAGTCTCTATATCTCTCATACACACACACACACACACTTCTTTTAGGACTCAAAGAGGTTTGTTTGTTTACCATTTATTTTTTCCCTCTGTAACATTAGTATTAAAAAAAGACAGCCTTTATAAAATGCCAGTGGATCTTTGCAAATAAGCTGTAAGTGACTCAGTGGAAACCGCCCTAAAAACCAACAATATCAGTAACGGTTCCAGTGGCCTGGTAGCAGGTACACATCCCTGAAGTTTTAAATATAATTATGGACAGCTACACAGGCAGACAGAAACACATTAAACGTGTCACGCTGACGCAACAACTTCCCTGCAATACGTTTTGTCCACAGTGTCATAAAAGTATTTCACATCCTTTGTGTTTCTTTTATCTATTTATTTATTTTATCTCCATATATGATTGATCTCTGGACATAGGAATATTTTAAGAGTCTCTATTCCAAAATGAATATCCACATCACTGATTCTACTCTCACAAAATGATTGCTGGAATGAAAGTAAAGCACAGTGTAGGTTATTATGGGTTAAAATTATGAGTCATGATAAGACCTTTGCTCATAAAATAGTTGTTTTTGAGGATACAATCATCTATGTTTTTGAAATATTCTTCATTTGTTACATGTTAACATGATACTTGACCCTTGCACTCTTGGGGAATCAGGGAAATTTATACTTACTGTGACTTACTGTAAGTCGCTGTGGACCAACGTGTCTGAAAGCTTAATGCAAATGTAAAACATTTCAGCGCTTTAAGCCCCAACAGACAAACACGAGTGAATGTGTGCATGTCTCCTCCTGTCTCTGGATCAGCCCGACTCATCAGTGGAGCCCTTCTTCAACTCTATGGTGCGACAGACGGGGATTCCTGATGTCTTTTCCCTCCAGATGTGTGGCGCTGGACTCTCAGCCAGCAGCACTACAGACCCCGCGGGTGGCAGTCTTGTGAGTAGTCAGGAGGGCCTGCCTTGGGAGGAGTCTGTTAAAATGAATGCAAGAATGAGGTTTGCTCAAAGACAAAGAAGAGTTTTTGTTCTGTAAAACAGTGTCAGTATTGAGGCACGTTCGCAACGCAGCAGTCAGGGTCTGTAATGAGTAAATGGAGTCTTTGGATCCTCCTTGTCAACCTGGATTACTTCTCATCTTTGTGTGCCATCATGAGGTCTCACACTGTTGTTTTATACATGTGTAGAGTTAAAAGAACATTTACATTTGTGGTATCAATAACGTATTATATGCCACTAAATTCTCACACACACACACACACACACACACAGAGAAGGCTGGGTCTTGGCAGAGTGCGCTTTTTATTCAGACTCAATAAACCCTTCAAGGCTGAATGAGACAGCAGCTCAGTGCGTTTTAGAAACATGATAGCTACCTCCTTGCCTCCCAATGTGTTTCCCCATTGGAGGCCCAATCTAGTTAGCATGTAGCTAATTAAGCTAAGATAGCCCCCTGCTGGGAGTAGGTCTGTCACTGTTATATGAACGGCCTTGTGCGCTGCGTCGTCATCATGCGACCCATTGATAGAGACAGATGGATGAAGTGGCAGGGTGCTGTTTGGGTGTTTGTGTGTGTGTACACACTCTGTGCTGTGCCAGAATGTGCAGGGATAAACCTTTGCCAAAGTATACCCTTGTTGGTTTTTCAGAGTGCTGTTGTTTTCACAGTTGACCAAGAAGTGAATAAAGGAGGTTTTTGTTCCTTCCTTAGATCATGGGAGGGACTGAACCAACTCTGTATCGAGGGTCGATGTGGTACACCCCGATAAAAGAGGAATGGTACTACCAAGTGGAAGTTTTGAAGCTGGAGGTTGGCGACCAGAATCTGAACTTGGATTGCAGAGAGGTAGACTCCAAAATGTATTTCTTCTCTGATTTTCTTAAACTGGTATTCCAGTTTGAATACCACAATAAATATGTGTGTATCAGTAAATTGCATCTCTAAAATGTAATTTTCTAATTGGAACACCTCATCAAATCTGTCCATTTGACACCTTGTGATTTTAATTGTATTTTTTCTTATGTATATGCAACTTTTACATTTGTTTTGTTGATGCTTTCTTTGGCATGTAATTTTAATGGTTAAATAAAGGTTAAAAAGGTCAGATTCTAGCACCCAAAGAGCAATATTGGCTTTATACCAGAGACAGTGAACGTTGTTTAATGTGAAGGTTTGATCTGGAGCCTAGGAATTTCCTCATTTCATATTCTTTTGTTTGCTCAATATCTTCTAGATCATCTTGAACTGAGAAAACCCTGCCTCACTCTCTCGCTCTCTCTCTCTCTCTCTCTCTCTCCGTCTTTCAGTATAACACGGATAAAGCCATAGTTGACAGTGGGACAACACTGCTGCGACTTCCTGTCAATGTCTTCAACGCGGTGGTGGAGGCCATTACACGCACCTCTCTGGTACGCCGCCTTCTCTCCAGTGATGGAACATATTCTCAGAGGACATCCATCCAATAACATACACCCGTTAATCAAGGACGTTGCTTTGTGAAAGAACAGCTCATCCCTTGCAGTTGGAAAAAAAAACAGTGGAGTGGAGTTAGTTCATTTGAAGCCAAACAAAGCAAAGTAAAACGTTGTAGGAACCCTGAGATCAGGTTTCAACTCGATGGTTCTCACTATTTGTGAACTAAGTCAATAAAATGCAACAGAGAACACAGAAATCTGTTCTGGTGCTGTATTGATATGTTATGTGCTGTATGATATGTCTTTCTGTCTCTATGTTTGTCTTGTCTGTCTCTCTTCTCTCTCTCTCTGCGTCCAGATCCAAGATTTTACTTCGGGGTTCTGGACTGGCACCAAGCTGGCGTGCTGGATGAAGGGAGAGAACCCCTGGAGGTTCTTCCCCAAGATGTCCATCTATCTAAGGGCCACCAACTCCAGCCAATCCTTCCGCATCACCATCCTCCCTCAGGTACTGGGATAGACACAGACAGAAACACACAAACACAATCCTTGAAGAGCTCTCCATCAGTTGTCCATCAACCAAATGCTCTACAGTGCGTGTCAATCTACAGTACCAGTCAAAAGTTTGGACACACTTACTCGTAGAAGAGTTTCTCTTTATTTTTACTATTTTTACACACATTTTAGAATAATAGTATCATCAAAACTATGAAATAACATGAAAGGAATTATACAGTGACCAAAAAAATGTTCAACAAATCAATACTATCTTAGATTTTAGATTCTTCAAAGTAGCCTCCCTTTGGCATTCGGCATTAACAAGCAAAGAAATTCCACAAATGAACTTTTAAAGGCCACAATCACTATGTGTGCTTTTAAAATCATGATTGAATCATTGATCTTCAACATTCTCCACCTCTAAATTTAAAATTTCAAGTTCTAAATGAAAACTACTCATTGGGGGTGCATTTCAAAAAAAAAATTTTTATTTAAATTTTAGTTTTGAAAAGAAATTCATACATAGGGATCAACTTCACTATTTATATTTGTCTAAGAAACTAATTTCAAGCATTTAAGCATCAGCCTTTAGATCAAAATGTCTTTAAGATCATGAGAAACAGTCAGGTGTGTCCAAACGTTTGACT
>OOFE01044347.1:0-11608 GCA_900323365.1 Monocentris japonica | reverse complement strand
ATTCGATCGGTGGACATTGAGTTTTAAGAATAAGTGTAACATAATCCAAGTATTGTGGAGAGCTCTTCCCATCGCCAGAATTTCAATTCCATAATGTGACTTCAATCAGAAAAATAACATGGTATGCTCTGCGATTCTCTTATTCAGCCATTTTTGAAAAACTTTCTGGTCAGTTCAGAGCCCCAGACCCTGGAAGTGGTGTGACTTCAAGAAGTGCCCTGCCCTGCACACGAAGCAAGTGTGTGGGTCCCTGGAGGAGGAGAGGGGACCCAGCTCTGTAGCTTGTATCTCTTGTCTTATGTTTTGTCTCTTTTTTATGATTTATATTTTTGACTTGTTTTTCTTCTGTTAAATGTTTCCTTGTATGTGTAAACTTACTTGGCAATAAGCCCCCATTCTGATTCTGAAAGTGGCGTATGCACGTTTTAAACATCTGGCCCCAGGTCTGATGTCTTTGACTTCAAGTTGAATTTAGGCCAAGTCTAAGGACATGTTCACACTATCTGGGCACAATGCACAATTTCTATTTTGGTTATGATTCCATTAACACTGAGTAAAAAGGTGAAAGAAGCAAAAATCGCTTGGGGTTCACTGTGGGCTCATTTTTTTGTGCTGCATACCAATGGAATCAGCACAAGCATGGCTACCAGACATGTGACACTCAATGTCTTTTGTGCAGTATTTAAAAAAAAACAACAAAAAAAAAAAAACACCTATGCCATAAATTCATGGGGAAAAAACAGAAACTGAATTTCTTTATTTTTTTTAAATTAGAAAAAAAAAAAAGTTTTCCCAGTGCCCACATCTCAAATGTTGGCAAAAGATTTGAGGCCTTCACATTCTTCACGCGGGTGCGCGGCGTTCCGAGGGTTAAGAAGGTAAACTTGACATTAAACGTGAAAATGTATACATTTTTCAGCCGGTCATCTTTTGGATATAGCCAATTTCCATTGTTTTTTTAAGCCTGGAAGACAATTTTCAGGACAGTTTCAATAATAACTTTCCTTCACCATAAGATATAAGTCGCTTGGGATAAAAGCCTCTGCTAAATGACTAATGTAACTCTGTGACACTGAAAACAATTTCTCTTTCACTGACTAGATTGAATCAACAATAATAAGACTACCACACAGGAACTCACCAAGACGGGGTCACCCAAGCTCAACTTCTGAGTTATTTCGATGCCCAGTTCACCCACTGGCAACTTTAGGTCTTCCCTGATCATTCCACCGTCATTCATCAGGGACAAGTAGCCATCTTCTTCATTTGTTACCTGGAAGTGCCAACAGAATGTAGATACAAACTGGACCAGCAAAGTGTTCAATAATAAATCTGAGTTATTGTGTTCATTCACTTTGTGCACTGGGAAAATTTCTGCAATAAAAAAAAAAAGGTAATTTATAAAAAAAAACAAACGTGACAAATATAATGGTAGGCTATGACCCACATGCACACTATATGGAGGCCAACAGTTTCATTCAATAGAACTATCACATATTCATGCCAGGGATTTTGCAAATGCAATCTCCCCGAAATGAAGCCACACATGGAAGATGTCTAAAGCATGTTAGCCTCAGGCCATGCAAGTTTATTTAACTGTTTAATGGATGCTCCACGTCACTTTTTCAAAAAAAAATAAATAAATAAATAAATGATTGATTCTCGGACGGCATCTAAACAATGAATCTTGGCCTAATCTCTCACTCAAGACAGTAAAGACTAATTCAACATGCTACACTGACAGAACAACTCAGAGACTAAAGCTACGTCAACACTAAGCCGTTTGAATTTGAAAACTCATACTTATCTCTCCGTTTTGGCCTCCACACGTACACACGGTTTTTTTAAACCCCCCAAAACGGAGCTTTTCAAAAACGCTCTCCCAGGTGGATAAATTTCAAAACGCTGGCCCCCCCCGTTGTAGTGTGGACGGCAAAAACGGAGACTTTCGAGAAGAGAAACGTAAGTGAGCAAAACTCTCAAGAGGGCACACACACAGAAGGCAACTGACAACGGCAGTGTCAGTTGCAACTTTTTATTACACACTCAATCAGTGTAACAAAACCGTTTAAGTGGTGAGCGAGCGGCGAGCAAACGCAACTTTGTATTTCCGTGATCCCGGGTTTTTACCGCTGCCTCCTTGTATGGAAAGTTACTTCTCTTTTGAGAAAGCACAATGCACATATGGGTCTTTGATTGGTGTAGTGAGCTGGTGGACTTAAGTCAAAACATACCGGATCATTATGAAAGCATTCAGGCCTCTTGGCCCATAACTGTTAACGTGTTTGTGCCCCTCATTTTTATTGCAACCAAATTTCTAGCCATGTGGTCTCAAAAGAGGCCTCTAATCACTGAGGGAGAGAATGTTCTGTGGCAAAGCTGAAACCTGCTCAACAAGTTCAAAACCTGTTTATCCTTTCACAACCCCCAAAGAGACAGCTCAAGCTTTAACCATGTGTAACACGCCCAGCCAGCAGTCAAGAAAGCATTCCTTTCCTCACACCTTATCCATTAGTTTCAGCTATTGGTTCAGTCAAATCCAAGAGGATACAAAGGGCTACTGGGCAATAAACTGTCAAGTGGTGCAGAAATGTGTCTCTCATCACAATGACAAGCGCACATGGCATTATTTCCTTGCGCAATCTCCTTTGAGCTCTCACAAGCAACTTTTCCAAAGGATCTAAACTACTATATCGTTCTCCAAAACTACAGCCCAGCTAGCACATTTCCTGGCATAAAATGCAGAATAATGATACAATATATGGGAGACTTCAGTGGTATTGAGGGCTAATTAGTACAGTTTTTCTCGAAATGGAAACCGGGTTGTTCACTACTTTGTCAGAGAAGTGTGGCATTTATCAAAGCCCAGGTACTGTTGCACCAGGGTGTCTAATTGTAGCATGTCTTACCTGGTAATCTGTTCTTGTGATATGTGGGACGTCCATGTTATGGGTGGATGGGCAGATATCGTCATACTTCTTCTGGGTAAAGATGTCAAGCCCAACGAGATGAACCTGGGAAAAACACCTTTACTTATGAAATCTGGCCCTGGGCCAAGTAAACATTGGGGGTCACCTGTTAAACAGGGAAAGCTTTAGGTTGAATTAGAAAATTGCCCCAAGCTCTGCATTCCTAAGCAATCATGAGGTGGTTTACCTTGGCATGTCCATGCTTGCCGGTCTTGGAGGTAGACATGTCAACGATCTTGCAGGGACGTCCCTTCAGCATGACATGGCCATTCTTCCTCAGGGCAGAGCACTGCATGGGGTAGGTGGTAGAGGCCTCAGAATGTCCACCTTGGAAATCAGGGTCAATGTCTGCCATGATTGGTCACCGACTGCTCCAGAAGGTCACCCAGATGGACACAAGAGCATAAGAAAAAGCATAAACTGTAGCAGCCAATGACATTTTTTTGAACATGGAGTTAAGGTTCTATCTGACTATCAAAATTGCGTAATCCACGTATTCATGATCATTGAATCTCACTTTACGCTTTAATGTTGACAAAGATAGGAAACATAAGTATTGCTAGATGTCAAATCTTTGATGTTCAATATCTCAGAACTGCACACTACCCAGATATAACCTTATAATTTCCAAGCTCACGAGAGTTGTGTTGGACACATTGTCTCCTACCTAGACGAGCTGTGCTTGTGTAGTCACGCTAGCTTTTAGTCAGACATGGACAAATGGAAGAAGGCTGCTTCTTGACGCTGTTAAACGTTAATCATCACTATGGTGGCTGCTAAAATTAGTCGTTAATCAATCGTGAAAACCTGGCGATTGCAACCGTGCTTACATTCTACAACATTAATTCAGATACACATGTCAAAGATTAAAGAGGAGCTCAAGATATTGACTAACAGCAGCCCGGGTGCCGACTTTGTCTTCCATTGATCGACGCTGTAACGTCAACGTTTCCAAGCTGATTTCTAACTCACTTAACAGCCATTGGCCCATTGCGACTTGCTCCAACTTTGTACCTTTCCTAGCCAACACGTCTGTGTACAAACAATAATTCAAATGGTGTCAACACTATCTAGCTCGTCCACTATCCAATAAACTAGTTCCTGGTCAGTATGCTCAGTTTGTTTTGCGATCATGACACTTCCATTATCGGCTATCAAAGTTGGTAACGAGATAAAATTACTACGATTTAACTGACGACACGGCGTCATATTAACTATGGTTGCTTGAGTTAGAAAGCTAGCAAACTGGTTATCCAGCAACACTGGCTAGGTTACGTGGCAGTTCAGTCAGATGATTACCTTACACCTTACAAACTAGCAGCCAGTTCCAACAAACTCGTACCTCTCCTTTCATCGTTAGCTAGCACGCCCCACACTCGTCAACATTGGCTATCTGCACTATTGCTAACGTTAGCGAACTTCTTTCTCTCGGAATATCACCCTGGCTCGTAATAGATAGTATTTTTCAGCCTGTGAAACTAACATTTAACAAGGCGTCACCAAACCACAGAACAGCAAGTATCCAGTCAGAATTATAACATATATTAAGGTGTGCCGTTGCGCTTACCTTCCACCAACAGAGAATGTTCATTCGCAAGCGCAGAGCTTTTGTACTGAAGAGGAACAGGGAGGGCAGGTCTGAGGCCGAGGTGACGAATGTGGGAATAGGTTGGTTTTGGGTGGGTGCGGTGGATCGTCACTGTCCAGGCATCCAATTGCATTTTAATTCCAACGCTGCTTAACTGGCATGGAACACAAAAGTACTTTTACCAAAGCAAAAAGTAAATGTAAACAGGTTCAGTTAGTAAAGATGACAACAATAAATGGCTCAATAAGATCAAATCAAGCGATCAATCAAGAAACAACATACGGTCTACCTTTTTCCATTTTTTCCATTGTTAATGTCCCTCCTCTGTGAAATTGTGACAGGTTTAAACATGTTTTGCTGCGTGTAGCACACTCTCCTTTTCTCCTAAAATATTTTGTCGATTTTTAGGTTTTAGTTGTTTTTTTTTTAATTTAGAAAGATATGTTTCTCTTAATTTTTTTATAGTTATTCCAATTCAATTTGTGCGGCTACGGAGTTGTGTGTCAGGACAAGGGATTGTCTTGTCCCCCTCCTGTTCACCCTCTACATCTCAGACTTCAGATACAACTCTGAATCATGCCATCTGCAGACGCACTCAGATGATTGCAATAGTGGGGTGCATCAGGGGAGGACAGGAGGAGTACAGAGGCCCGCCGGAGGACTTGGTGGTGTGGTGCGAGCAGAGCCACCTGCAGCTCAACGTCACCAAAACAAAGGAGATGGTGGTGGACTTCAGGAAGACTAGGGCCCAGCCGTCCCCGGTCTCCATACAGGGGAAGGATGTGGAGACGGTCGGGTCCTACAAGTACCTGGGAGTTCAGTTCTCTGCTGCATACCAGTGTGGCCAGTGTCATCTTTTTTGCAGTGGTGTGCTGGGGAGCTTACACTAGGGCCAGGGATGCCAACAGACTAACAAACAAACAAACTGATCAGGAAGACTGGCTCTGTCATGGGGAGCATTCGGATGCTGGTCAAACTGCTGGCAATCATGGATAATGTCTCCCACAGCGGAGCTTATTCAGCCGTAAATACGCCATCCATCCGCTGTACATCCATCTACCTCATGTTTATTGTGTATTCTATTGTATTTAGGCCTTGAATTTTATATTTTTATATTCTGTTTTTTGTGATACTGTTATGCTGCTGCAACCCCAGAATCTATCTATCTATCTATCTATCTATCTATCTATCTATCTATCTATATTAGCCTGCACCCCTATTGCAGGCTTATTTTTCAATCCTGTGCATGCCCCTGCATAGAGTAGGGATTTGTTGTTTTTTAAATTATATAATAATAATATGGCTTAATTCTGCCCTGCATGCAGAGTTGGACTTTCAAAACTCTACATGTAGCAAAACAATAATATTTCTATTAGTATTTCGATGGAAATGCTACCTCCCTCTGTGTCTTGTCAGCTTCTACCTCTGAGTTCGGAAGTTGTTTTGTCTTAGAAATACAGAAGCGGTACAGAGCTACTATGTGCTGCAGTTTATTAGCCAGAAGTTGTTGTATACATCACCTGTACTATCATATAGGATCCTTCCACAGCATCCATGCTCTCTGCTCCCTAAATGTCACATCTGGACAACTCAGATGTGAGTTGTCCGACATTCCTTGTCACGGTAAACACTTTGCTGGAGGTTGTGCTCAACCTGTAATTACAATATTTCCAACAGCACTTGAAGGCAGCAATAAAACCTCAGTGGAGTTTCTGCCAGGTATGGAGGAGAGAGGAATGGCTTCTAACCATTGTCAGTAATGGCATAATGTTAAATTACCTTACCAGCAACAAGAAAGCTCTTACCATTAAATGGAAAACCAAATGTAAATGATTTACAAAGAATTTATCTAAAATATGTCGAAAAATCAACACATATCTATTATTCATTTAGACAGAGATTCCTTATGGGGCGATTTGTGTATTGTATCACTACTACCTACTCGCCTCTCACCTGTTTTGTCACATCTTTTTTTGTCTATGTACACAATTGCCAAGAAGTGTACAGCCAAGAGGCGTATCACTAGATCAATGGTTCACAGCTGCTTTAACATGAAGGTAGGACTTCTCCAAAAGGGAGCAGGTCTTGTGTGTGTAGTCTAGCACTCGCTGGTCTGTTGGAGTAATTACCTGTATGCAGGTAATTCACAGCGGTCTCAAATGTAACTTTCAAGTGATTAATCTAAAGGAATCAAGGAGTTGATTTCAGAGTCAGAATTTACTCTAGAAATAGGGAAATTGTATACCACTACAAAATATGTGGCAAGTGTTGGATATATGCTGTCAGAATACAATACAAAAGTTGCGTGGCTTCAATAGAAAGAAACAGAAATTGTAAATTTTAACATTTAACATTTGAGTTAATGGTTAATCTGCCTTCACCTTCCTTTCCAGTCGTGTCCTTCCCCTCTATCCATATGTCTATCTGGTGGACAGTACTTTGCTGTAACGTGATACGTTCTTTCAGTCTCTGTAATAAGGACAAGAGTGCATGGGAGAACATCTAAGATGGTGCACAGAATACTTCTCTCAACTTGTTCTCTTTTTAACTGTTGAGGATGAACAAAGGGACCTTAAGTTTACCGTGTCGCCAAATGTTTGCTGTCTCATGTCTGTTTAGCTAAAAGCAATAAGCCTGTGTGTACTGAGAAGAGTTGACACAGCCAATTTGCAATTACTCTTGAATTTGTCCTGGGGCGTTACTGGGGGTTACGTGAGAGGGACTGTGTCTTTGGGTAAACAGACCTGTCTGTAAGCCCACTTGATTTCCTCTGGCATGGGTTAAACATTCACCACCATCTGTCTGCTGTCTGCACTCCTGGATCAGTAGATCTTCTAAAAGCCACTGGCCAGACAGAAGGGTTGTGATGGAGGAATAAGAAGGCCATGAAAGAATCCATTCTTAACTGCATGTTTAGCTCAGTAAAAACATATCAATGCTTTATTTAGCGTTATGGTTTTATTTCAAAGACTTTAGTTGTGTGATGTAGATTATTACCTTTCGAAAAAGAACTGCTATTATAGGTCAAAACATCATACCATGGAAAATCCTATTGTAACACAGATAAAAATGGCATTATGTACAATAAGGTCACTCACTTGTAAACTCACTAGTGAATACAACACACACACTATAAGTCCATATTGGAATATTATAGGAATACTGTTGTGATTTTTTGTTAGGGTTTTGCCAACATAAATACTCTTTACTACTAATACTAATTTACTAATACTTTCAAGTGGTTCCCGTACTGTAATTGATTCTTTCATTTGTGGGTTAGTTTGACTATCAGTGTCAACCATAACGTCACAATACTGCAACAAAAGCTTATATCTTTTATAACGATTAGCTATGGGTGTCATCAAGCCAAAGTACGGCCCACTGACATGTAAACAAAGGTCCAGCTTTCTAAAACTTGATATTGCCTGTCACTGCCATGTTCAGTGTTGTTAGCTTACATAATGTAGGAGAAAAGGTTATTGCCTGGGTAACATCAGTTTATATTACTATAGTTGTGAAAACATTCCATTTCCAGCATTAGCTCTTAATTCAGCGGGCCTCATTCACGAGACATTTCTTACATTTGTCGTCTTTATGTGCGTAAGAAAATACCAACGTGAGATTCATGAAACATGCGGGAAATAAAGAATAAGGCATTTTAAGAGCCTTACTGCATGTTTCCAAACACACAAACAAATTCCCACATGTTTCCAAACACACGTAGTTTTTGATCGTACCAACGAACAAATTCAGTTACAAACAAAATGATGAATCAGACTATGTTCGTAGAAACATTCGTACCAATGCTTTATGATCAAATCTGATCTGACGCACGTTTCGTGAATGAGGCCCAATGACTTTATAACTTAAACCTTAAATCTAACTAAAACATACCTAACTTTAACCCTAAGCATAAAATCCACTGTTCAATATCACTATCAAATATGTCCTCACTTCCTCAAAAAATCTTTATGTTTTATGTGTCTAGAACTGAAACTGGTCCTCGCAATTGTAGTACAAGTGCACAAACACACATGAATACACACACGCACACACACACACACGCACACACACACACACTCTTAGGCATCTGTGACTGTTCTGAGTTGCTCCAGTTCAGTATCAGCTTTGAGGCTCGGCGGCAATTTTTTCCGTCCCTTCTGGAAGACAGCAGCGATCTCCTCAAAGGTTTTGCCCTTGGTCTCAGGGACCCGAAGGTAAGTAAACACCGTGAAGCAGAAAAGCAACCCGGCAAACAGGATGAACACATAACTTCCCATCCAATTCTGGAAAAAAACACCAGAAGTGTCAGATGGGACAGTGAATGTGTATGTGTATGTGTGTGTGGTTGTCTGTGTGTACATGTTCAGGCACATATGCATGCGGGTTTGCACAAGCATACAGTATGTATGTATGTGTGTCCTTACTGCTTACCTCTATGTATGGAAAGGTCATGCCTATGATGAAGTTGCTGGTCCAGTTGCAGCAGCCAGCAAGAGCAATGGCCGCCGGCCGAGGTCCCTGGCTGAACAGTTCAGCCACTATGAACCATGGAATAGGACCAGGGCCAATCTCAAAGAAACACACGAACAGGAAGATCGCTGACATGCTAATGTAGCTCATCCATGAGTACTCATTCTGTAGGGAAGAGTACATTAGTCAGGAGAAACAATTTCCAATCAGGGTTGTTTCCTGGTCTCTTTGAATCATCCTCATACAACAATTCCCTTTTGTTACATTTGCTTACAGCAGAACAAAGATTAAGTTGTTTCACATGTTTTACAGGCTATCCCCTCTACTCGAGCCTTTTCCTGGTCTCAAGTCCACAGGTCCTGTGCCTGCTAGCATGATAGATGGCCATGTTAGTAATCCAGATGATTTAAAAGCTATTTGTTGAATTAGAGGAAGGAATTCAACAAGAGAAGAGTTAATCACTAGATGCTTTTTTGAAAACTTTGCCTGCCCTGGCTAACAATTTGTCAAAATCTGTGGAGTTTAGGAGAACATACACGGTTGTGTAACTTTTCAACATAACATACTGTATGATAACAGTGAACATATGTTGTTTCCAGATGTATTAGATTAAATATATTAATTAGATTAAATTTTAATGAAAAGGAAAATTGGGTTGTTGCAGCAGCAAATAATAGGATACAGTAAAGAATAAATAAGATATAAATAAGAATAGTGACGGGGTGGTATCAAACATAATGCAACCGACAACACAGGAAATATATGAGTAAAAAGTATTAAAATATATAATTACAGCAAAATAATTGCATTTGAACGAACTGACTCCCAGGCTAGCTGGAAAATGTAGTCCTTCCACCGTGCTGCCGGGGGGGCATCCTTAACAAGTGCTCAAATCACCATAGCTGGCCAACTCAACTGGCTCCTCTCAATATGGTGGAGAAGTGACTTGACTCTGTGGCTTGCAGAGTCAGAAATAATGTAAGCTGATGACTAAATTAGTCCAGAGCACAGGAATTGTAAAAAGAAAAAAGAGCATTCAAGTTCATTCTTCAGTACCTCTTTGGTTGGCAGAGGGTGGTGTTGTTGTAACAGAAAGCATTGTACACATAGATGGCAGTCAACACAAAAGAGCACTTAAAACACTCTGTGCTGCACCTTGGGGAATGAGCTGGAGGCTAAAGGTGCTCCATAGCTGCATCATAGAGGGGGCGGGAGGTTTTGTCTAGAATGAATTCAGTTTAGTAGTCATCCTCCCTTCTGCTACTGCTCAAGTTTGTTGATCCTGCCAGCATCCTCTGCCTTGGTGTTGATCTCCAACCTTCCATTCCTCAGCAAAATCCTGGAAAGAGCAGTTGTCGCCCAACTCCACCAAGACATGTCCAAACATGAGCTCTTTGAACCCCTTCAATCTGGTTTTAGAGCCCACCACAGCACAGAGACTGCCCTCATCAAAATCACCAATGACCTCCTCACTGCTGCTGATTCCGGCCACATCAATATCCTCATTCTTCTTGACTTCTCTGCTGCATTCAACACAGTCTGCCACACCATCCTCCTGGACCGCATGTCTGATTCCCTGGGCCTCACTGGTACTGCTCTCTCTTGGGTCCAGTCATATCTCTCAGACAGGAAACAGTTCATCACCATTGGCATCTCCAGATCCCCCCCGGCCCCAGTCAATCAGGGCGTACCCCAAGGCTCTGTGTTCGGACCCCTCCTATTCACTATCTGCATGGCCATACCTTGGCCAGATCAGACTTCCGCTGGTACGCCAACGACACCCAGCTCTACCTCAGCACCAAATCCCCCACCCAGCTCCCTCCCCATTTAAAAATCTGGATGTCATCCAACCTTCTGAAAGTCAACACTAATATAACAGAGCTCATGGTTGTGACCTCCAAGGCACTGCTCCGGAAGGTTGGGGATCTTGTCCTGACCATCGACGGCTGCTCCATCTGCCCCTCCTCAGAAGTCCACAACCTGGGTGTTATATTGGATTCCACTCTTGTCATTTGAGGCACACATCAAATCTGTCACCAAATCTGCCTTCTACCACCTCAAAAACATCTCCAGACTCTGGCCTTCACTCACCGACTCTGTAGCAGAGACCCTCATTCACGCCTTGGTCACCTCTCGTCTGGACTATTGTAATGGAGTCCTATCCGGGGGTCCTAGCAAAGCCCTGGATAGGCTCCAGTACGTTCAGAACTCTGCTGCCAGGGTTCTCACCTGCACCAAAGCCTGACAGCGTGACTGCCCCCACCCTCTGGAACTCACTCCCTGTGGAGATCCACAATGCTGGGTCCATTGAAGTGTTTAAACAGCGGCTGAAGACCTTCCTCTTCAGTCAGGCCTTTGGACCCAGCTGCTGAACTGTGGCCCTGTCCTTTTTTGTCTTTTGTCCTTTTGTCCTTTGTTGTCCTTTGTTTGTCTTATTGTCTTCCTACCTTTTAGCCTAGTTGCTATTTTCCTCATTTTATCTAGTTCTTCTCTTTTCTATTGTTAAGTGCCTTGGGTACCTTGAAAGGTGTTCTTGAAATTAAAGTTATTATTATTATTATTATTATTATTATTATTA